>OU964974.1:5840484-5845484 GCA_918808275.2 Dolichovespula sylvestris | reverse complement strand
ATGACAAAACAATTCGAAAAGTATTGAAAAGCGAAAACGCGACCGTACGTTTTTGGCTTCGCCAAACAATCGGTCGAGAATCTCTGTCTCTATCCCATCCATCCCAATCCATCCATCTTCGATAGACACAGATCGATCGGTGTGGATGATTCGATTGATCTTTATCCATTCCCATTTACGTAAACGTCATTCACACGCGTTAAATACAATATCGATCGGATAAATATTAATCCGGGTGTTATTTCTTTCCCACTCCTCTTTCTTTCGTTTTTGTTATTTCTTTCTTTTTTTTTTTTTTTTTTTTTTACGAATTACTTACGTTCCAATCGAGTGGAGCTTTCGGTATTTCCAGGGGAAGTCGGTGAAACTGTTTCGTTCGGTAGAATCGCAAGTTCTTCCATCGAGGGACCTGTTTAATTTAAAATAGGAAAGATCTCGCACAACAAAATTTGGAACAAACAAATTCATTTCTCCGGGGTCGTTCGTACGAATTATTTTTCACACCTCGTTCGTTCTTCATCTTTCCTTTTTCTTTTTTTTTTTTTTTTTTTTTTTTTGTTCCTTCTTACTCTCATAACGCGTCAAATAAATATATCCAAGTAATCGCGCGAAAGATTCGACGGGCGTGTTTACATCAGACTGTAAATATTTTCTTTTTCGTGAAAATGTAAGAGGTCTGTAATGGAAATGGTCGTTCGGAGGGGTGGGAAGAGGGGAAGAGGGGGAACGAGTCTCCGGCTGTGTCGTCGCTCTTCTCTCTTTGCGAACTTGCGAAACAAGACTGTGGCGTAACGCGAGAAAGAGAGAGAGAGAGAGAGAGAGACACAACGAAATTTCTTTTATAATGGCAACCACCGGTAAGAAAAAAAGAAAAAAGGAAAGAAAGGAAGAACCTAACGATTCCTTCGCAATAACGATTCCAACAGTGATGATTTCTTACGATTCGAAATAGCCGTTCCGTTATTCAAACGTCCCAATTGGTAATTTTCGGGCAGGAGTTTGGTACGCAACAGATGGAATTGCATCTGCGATGGTAAACGAAGGGTACAATGTTTTTCCAATACGTCGACGATGCTCTCGTCGGCTTTAAATCTGTAAATTGACAAAAAAAAAAAAAAAAATATCGATACGTTTAAACAGTAAGAAGAGAGTCTCTCTCTCTCTCTGGTCTGTCTGTCTTTCGTTTCATTTCACAAAGCTTTTTTTTTTTCCCGTCTACCAACAAATCCGTCAATATTTTGTTGTTGTTGTTGTTGGTCCGTTTTGTTCGATCAATTTAATTTAATCCAATTTAATTTAATTTAATTTAATTTAATTTAATTTAATTCAATTTAATTTAATTCAATTCAATTTAATTTAATTTAATCTAATTCAATTTAACCACTTGCGCTGGCAAAAAATTCACCGACGCGTGCACCACAGGACGGTCCGGTGTAACTCAGTGACAATTGCATAGCGACGTAGTACAACATACCACAACGTCGTTGGCGATTCCGTGACAAAAGCATTACGACGTGAATGGCACGTCTTTCCAGCGCAAGTGGTTATAATTCGATCGGATTTAATAGAATTTTTCAAACTTGCATTGTTTTGTCCACGTTAATAAGGGACTCCTTCGTCAAATGACATGGTACATCGGCGATGTCCTTCAATTTGCATATGACGTTTTGCAAATCTATCCTCTTCATATTATCCTTCGCGGTAGAGGCTACCTGTATAAAAAAAAAAAAAAAAATAATATTATCAAAAAAGAAAGAAAAGAGAAAAATGTTCAGGATTGCGCGATCATTATTATTATTATTATTATTCGAAGGGACTTTAAATTGTGTGCATGGGTTGCAACGAGTTATCGTTAATGTCAAACGGCAAAAGTATTTCACAGGGTTATTCTTCTTCGTTTGCTTGTCGAAAAGACGATAAAAAAAAAAAAGGGAACGCGATGTGAATGCGAAAACGAGGAGGTGAAAGACAACGGATATCGTCCGTGACGCGGCGATAGAAAAAGGGAGAGGGGGAGAGAGAGGGGGAGGAAGAGAGAGAGAGAGAGAGAGAGAGAGAGATCGATCGAACGTAAGCGGAATCTCTTTTTCTTTACCTTCGAAGAATTTACGAGCATAGTCGTTTCAAGCTTTTTCAAGGGTAGTCGCGAAAACCAGAGAGAAAGAGAAAAAGAGAGAGAGAGAGAGAGAGAGAGAGAGAGAGAGAGAGAGAGAGAGAGAGAGAGACGATCGATTCTCTCTATTCGAGTTTTACAACGTACGATAAAATTGCTGCGAGATGTTCTCTCTCTCTTTCTCTTTCTCTCTATCTCTTAAAAGAGTGAAAAGGAACGAAACGCAAAAGATAAAAAGCGAAGCATGAAACGAAAAGATTTTTCGTATGAACAAGGAAAAAAGGAAAAAAGAAATTATTTATATCTCTCAGCGTTACGAATATATATTATATATAGATTGAGAGAAGAAAAAAAATACGTAAAAGACTAACTCACCAATAATGCTGCCTGTAATTGATTTTGATGGGACTTTAGCTGGGTCTCGAGTTCCTCGATATTTGCAATGTAGCTTTTATTACGTTCATGTATCTCATCGATCATTCTTCTTTCGATGTTCTGCAGGACGCCGTGCAAATGAGCGAAATGTCGAGTTATCGATGCCTCGACGTATTCGTCGTTTTCCATTTCCGCTTGCGACATCTGCATAGTTTTCAGTCTCTGAAACGAAAAAAAAAAAAAAAAAAACGGTAAACGGGAGATTATTCCCTCATTCTTTTTCCTTTTATTTTCGAATAAACATATTAGCAAATATATATATATATATATATATACAAATATATATTTTTTTTTTCCTAGATTCAACGACAGTCATCGAAGAAGATCGTTTTAAAGCGAACGTTCGTCGGTACGAATATTTAAATAAGAAATCACCGGTGGCATTTCGTAAAGAACAGGTATCGCGAGTAGGGTGCGTTTAGGGAAATTCTCGATCGTCTAACATTTGACCGTGCGATTTCACCAGACGAAGGGATACATAGGTATTGGTAGTAAGCAGTAGTGATGGTAGTAGTAGTGGTAGTGTACCACCATCGGAGCTCACGTTGCTCGCGATACATTTTATTAAATTCTTCGTTGGTTTTCATGGTCCGGTAACGATGCCATAGTTAAAATCGTAAGTTTCGCCGCATCGAATTCCGTATATTGAAATATTTCGAATATCGCGGCCGGGTGGAAGGTGGAGAAGAGGGTTCATCTCGTTGGTCCGGCATGCATATCGTCGGACAACACAAATGGGAGAAAAACGTACGCGGTTTGGTCGGTAAATACGTATATATACCTTGTCTATCTCTCTCTCTCTCTCTCTCTCTCTCTCTCTTTCTATGCATACCATACGTACGTAATATGTATATACATGGGTATGCGTATACGCGCGTATACGAACAAATTCGTAAGAGTTTCTCGAGCTTCCTCTTCCTCTTTTCATTACATATTTTTTTGTTCTTTTCTTTTTCCTTTCTCTCCCTCCCTCTCTTTCTCCCTCTCTCTCTCTCTCTCTCTCTCTCTCTCTCTCTCTCTCTCTCTCTCTCTCTCTCGCTCGCGAGAAACTTAAAAAAAAGGATCGATCCGACATGTGGATAATGGTATTCGATGGACCGCAATTTAGTCTCTAAACGTTTGTACGATCGTCGGGAATATTCCATTCGTTCGTTCGTTCGTTCGTTCGTTCGTTTACTTAAAGAGCACAGATTGATGTTAATACGAGCGCGCGCGTACGTACATAATACGTAGGTACATAATATACAAGGAAAACACATCATCATATTCTCTATCCCGATCTTTGATCTCTCCCTAGTAGCGATCAGTATCCACAATTATCCCATCCGTTTCCCCGTTTACTTAATCGTTGATCTCATCAAGAGGATGCAGTTCGGCGTCGTTATTAAGCCAAGAGACGTATCTCGCTAGCTTAACGATATCGATAACAAACGCGAATATGCCCTTTGGAATGGATAATCTTGTTGGATTAAGACTCGTTCTATTCGAACGAGTATAAGATGATCAATTTGATCGTTTCGTTTATTTTACGTCAATCGCTTACAAATCATCGTAGGTTTTAATCATAGAAAAATTCGTTTCTCGGCGAATACCGAGTGACAACAGTCGCGACGATATCGTGTAAAACATATCGTTCGCGCCCATATTCCGTTTTAATACTCGTTACACGTACGTACCTACCTACGCACGCACGCACGCACGCACGCACGCACGTCAGTTCGTTTAAAACGATAACGAATATTTTTTATATTCGAGGTGTCGTTACATTCGATAAAATGATGGGGAAAGGATTGGAACGATAAATGACGACTGGCTAGGACAAAAGTAACTAGATAAAAATAACTAGATAGAAAGGATTAGAACGATAAATGACTGATTAGATAAATAACTAGATAACAATAATTAGACTGATACGTACGTACGTACGTACGTAGGATCGTGAAGGGTGTCGTTTTATTTACCTCTCTCCCCAACACCATCACCGCCATTACCGCTACATTATCATTCGTGAATTTTAAAACGATCTCATTGTAATGAGATGAAGAAAGAACATTATCCGTGAATCAAGAATCGTTGGGTTATTTGTTTCCTATCAATGTCAAAGAGAGCATCACGTTCGCCATGAACTTAGAAGTCGTCAATGACGAAGTTCTCGAGAAACGAGTCGGACGACGTACTTTTATATACGGTTCACCTTTTCTCTTCCCTTCTCATCTTCTTTCTTTTTCTTTTTTTACTTTTGACGCAAAGAGAGCGAGGAATAAATAGCGGTCGAACTGCAAGTAGCAGCAGAAGACGAAGAAGAAGACGAAGAAGACGAAGAAGAAGAAGAATGAAAAAAAGGAAAAGGAAAAAAGCGTCGGAGCGAGTGCGCGTATGTACAGAAATAAGGAGAGACAGGGAGACATATATAGAAAAAGAGAGAGATAGAAAGAGAAAGAGAGAGAGAGAG
>OU964974.1:5812984-5830484 GCA_918808275.2 Dolichovespula sylvestris | reverse complement strand
GTGGGTTTACCGGCATTATATGCGTTTCCGTCGCGGTTCCGTTCGATTAAATCGGTGACTCATACATTGCAATTGGTATACATATACATACGCACCCAGATATATATATATATATACATACGCGCGTATAAATCGATTTGTACTCCAGGTGCGTCCTCTTGCAATTTCCTAGATTCCGTGATTCGAAATGGAACAAAGAAAGGGGAAAGAAAGAAAAAAAAAAAAAAAGGAAAAACCACAAAATTTTTTTCATTACCGAACCAATAACAAAAGGGAACGATTTAAAGGTGCGCGTGACTTCCCTGTTTTTCTTCATTTGGAAAGGATTCACGAAATAAAATATGTTCTCGATCATTCCCACCCAAAAACCAAACCATCGAAATAATTATCGTTGAACGTATCTCTCCGAGCGGGTTTCTCCATTTAATAAAACAGATATTATATTATATTAATAAAGTACAAAAGATGGAGTTACGTACGAGAGAGCTTGTGCATATATATATATATATATATATATATATATATATATATATATATATATATAAATACTAAAGGTGGAGGTGGACAGTAGTCGGGCAAACAAACAAACAAACAAACAAACAAACAAACAACCGATCATCGGAAGGTTTAATCGAGCGACTAATATACCCGTGGAGCGAGGTAGTACCTCCTCGCCGCTTTAACAGACAAATTATTCCCCATGAATTCGCCCGAATTACCGTTTTCGAGGGTCCTCTCCTCCTCCTCCTCCTCCTCCTCCTCCTCCTCCTCCTCCTTCTCCTCCTCCTCCTCTTTATCCTGGTGTTGTTGGCTTTGAATAATGTTGCGTTCCTACTCGCTCGAACGCTCCTTCGAAACTTGCATAATTCAGTAGGGATAGCATACCTCTCTCTCTATCTCTCTCTCTCTCTATATGCATGTATATATATATATATATTTATGCGAATACATGTGTTATGCGAATATTGTTCGATTACCTGTGAGAACCTCGAGAATTTATCCGGGACTCGTCCAATCGAACGTGGTCCTCCTCCTCCCTCCCTCCCCGCCCCTCCCCTCCCAAACCCCACCCTCACCCACGGCTCTTCGAACGAGCTCTTTCGCGTACCGTTAAAATAAATAAAATAAGATAAAATGAAATGAAATAAAACAAAATGAAGTGAAAGGAAAAGAAGAAAAGAAAAAAAAAAAAAAAGAAGAAAAAATACAAAATGAAATGAAATGAAATGAAATGAAATGAAATGAAATGAAATGAAATGAAATGAAATCGAGCGACTGGCCGGTTGAACGGCCAACAGGCTTTTTCGAATGGAATTGAAATAAAGGTCAGGCTAGATTATTACTTGTGGATATATATATATATATATATATATATATTGCGTAGGAAAGAGAGATACCGCGTGTGTAATTATTTGCTATGTACTTTTCACCGTCCGATTTCCCGCCATGTCTCCCTCCCTCCCTCCCTCCCTCCCACCCTTATTCACCTCCCCTTTTTTTTTTCTTTCTCCTTTTATTTTGCAAACGGCAGTTATATGACCATCGCGGTGGTCATATTGAAACGAAAACAAATCCGAAAGAGGCCGGAATAAAGTGAGACGAGGAAAAAAAAGAGAAATAATAATAATAAATGAATGAATGAACGAACGAACGTACGAACGAACGTATGAATTAATAAAAATTCGTGTTCGTGGAATGACGAAGGGGAAAAAAAAAGAAAGAAAGAAAAAAAAAAAGAAAAGGAAGAAGAGGAAAATCGAACGAGTTTGTAAATTTTATTATCACGGGCGAGTGGTTGTTGCGTGGCAAGTTACAAAAAAAAAAAAAAAAAAAGAAAAAACAACAACAACGACGAAAACGAAGCAAGCAAAAGGGGAAAAAGAAGGAAATGAAACGAGCTGCAGGACGATACGAACGAGAAGATATTACTTATTTAATCGTAAACGTTGGCCGAAGTTGCACGATTTCCATATTTCGGTCCGTGCACGGTGCTCTCGCGAGTAACGAAATGTCGTCCCGGTTTAAAAACTCGGAAATAGGGTGGCGGGTGGCGAGGGTGGGGCGGGGGAGGGAGGGGCTTGGGTTGGGAGTATAAAAAGTGTAAGTGGAAATAAATTCTTCGAGGTTCGCTAAGCGAATCCGTCCGACGCATTATTATAAAAGGAAAAAAAAAAAAAAAAAGAAAAAAAAAAGAAAAAAGGGGGGCCGTTGTTCGTAAAGCGAAAAGGGAAAAGGTTCGCAGGCAGTCGTCCCTAAGAACCGAAACGATATATCTAAA
The DNA here is from genome assembly GCA_918808275.2 of Dolichovespula sylvestris. NCBI lineage: Eukaryota > Metazoa > Arthropoda > Insecta > Hymenoptera > Vespidae > Dolichovespula > Dolichovespula sylvestris. Next base: position 5,828,206 of record OU964974.1, on the reverse strand, counting down.
ACCGTAACAACCCCACGGAAAGAGAGAGAGAGAGAGAGAGAGGGAGAGAGAGAGAGAGGGAGAGAGATCCATTGTTAGTGTAGTGGCCGTTCTTGAAAAGTATAATAAAAAGGAATCGTAAAAGTTTGTATCCGCCTGTAAAACCACCCGGCTGGTTGCACCGGGATGAATTGTTATCGGTGGGGAAAAATTGAAAACGTTTTATCGCGCGTTATTGTCCGTTCGGAAACCGTGAGAGTAGGAGAAAGATAGATAGATAGATAGAGAGAGAGAGAGAGAGAGAGAGAGAGAGAGAGAGAGAACGAGCTGTTTTCTTTCATCTATCTATTCGCTCGCACTTCCTTCCTTTTATAACATTTAAAAAGTTAATTAATTATAACAAGCCATGTTTGTTTCTCTCTCTCTCTCTCTCTCTCTTTCTTTTTTTAAATTCATTAATTTATTTATTTGTTTTCTCTCTCTCTCTCTCTCTCTCTCTCTCTCTCTTTTTTTTTCTTCTTCCCGTCATTCGAATTAGCAACAAAGGAAAATAGTTTTAATTAAGAGACAATGCGTTTCGTGCGACGCATCCAACGACAATTTATAACTCGGTAGTTCCGTCGAGTTAACACCATCGCCTCGGTGGGTTAGGAAGAGAGGAGAGGAGAGGAGGGAAGTTAATGAACTTTTAATTAAAGATTGATGTCGCGTAGATGGTCTATCTTTGAGATGGCGAGAAAGAAATGAGAGGAATCGAGATAACGAGAGATAGAATGGGATAAAGAGTGGAATATATATATATATATATATATAGAGAGAGAGAGAGAGAGAAAGAGAGAGAGAAAGAGAGAGAGAAAGAGAGAGAGAGGGGGATAGGAAAGAGAATACAGATAGATTTTCTAAACCATCTAGCAAAGTTCATGTACTCGTCTTTCAAAAACGAATTTAATCTCGGCGTGTTCGTGTTTCTTGAAAGGTTTCGAGATTGGCAAGGATTCTCAAAAGTTCGACGAGACAATGACGATACTGTTAATACGATTTTTTTGTTATTTCTTTTTGTTTTTATTAAATTATTGCCGATAAACAACGGAGTCTCATTCATCGTTAATTTCCTTCCCTTCGTTAACGTCGCGTTTCAACTTTGTTTGTTTGTTTTTTCTTTCGAAAAGAACAGCGAGAAAGAGAAAGAGAAATAGAGATAGATAGATAGATAGATAGATAGATAGAGAGAGAGAGAGAGAGAAATCTTCTCGCATCTTTTTATGATAATCCCATACATACATAAATACATACATACACACACATATTATATGTTTACGCAACTTCGAAGTACGAGATGCATTCCGGTTGTATAAGGTTTCCAAATTTTTTCTTTTCTTTTTCTCCACCCCCCCTGAAAAACTACTCTCACACACCATGACAGAAACCTGAAACTGGTGTCTCTTCTAAACTCCGCCCCATCCATCCTCCGGTTACGTTCGTACAAATATTTCACGACGTATATTAAAAATATGAAACCCATGATCGGTGTATATATATATATATATATATATATATGTACGCGATCGTATTATGACCTATCCGCGAACGGTCACGATTTGGTTTTTATCCGACTTTTTTTTTTTTTTTGGATTTACAGATCTATTTCGTCCTTTTGGAAATTAAACGTTAAACGAAAAAAAAAAAAATATATATATATATATATATACATCAAATCGCAGGAAAAAACGAGAAGAGCGTTAAACTATATTAGCCCTTCGGAAAATTCGTGCCGATAATATATTAATAATATTAATAATAATAATAATAATTTCAATAAATGTATACTGAAACTGAAAACTTGTGCGTTTCAAAATCGGCAAGGATTTTATCCGGACGACTCATAAAACTAAAAACACGTCGTACGAATCGTTTTTCGAAATATCTCGAGACGCGCGAAGAAATAATGGCTTCTTTCCTTTTTCTTATTTCTTTTCTCTCTCTTTTTTTTTTTTTTTTTCCATTTTATCGACGAAAAGGGGAAGTCGATTCTTCGCCACGAATTCGAGATAAATTTGTAATAAAAGATAGATAAATAGATAGATAGATAGATAGATAGATAGATAGATAGATAGATAGATAGATAGATAGATAGATATGCCGAAAGAGAAATCGACGTATGGGAGAGTCGCCAATTTTTGCGCGATTTAATTTCGTTCGTTTGCCAGAGTCAGGAAAGTCTTGGAAAAGAAAAATAAAGGAAAAGGTAACGCGCACGCGCGCGAGCGCGTGAGAGCGAGAGAGAGAGAGAGAGAGAGAGAGAGAGAGAGAGAGAGAGAGAGAGAGAAAAGAAAGATGGCAGAACGTGCAGAACGGTAGAAACGCGCGTGAAGAGTTCGAGTTGAAATTTTGCGAGTACACGTCCGTCGCTCGGATAATCTCGTTGACTTTATTTGGGGGGGAGGGTCGGGGGGCGGGTGCAAAGGTTACTTTGCTGGCGTTCGTGGATGCGCAGGGACTGGCTAGAGACTCTCTCTCTCTCTCTCTCTCTCTCTCTCTCTCTCTCTCTCTCTCTCTCTCTCTCTCTCTCTCTCTCTCTCTCTCCCACATCTCAGCCATTCTGTCTCTTATGAAATTTGTCCGGTTTATTCCTCTACGAAAGCTTTTTCTATTCCCGTATCCCGTCAAATTCCTACTACTACTACTACTACTACTACTACTATTACTGTTACTATTACTATTACTACTACTATGCAGTACTACTACCACTTACACGAAATACGTATATACGTTGACTTTTCAACGTCGTCACGACGTACCATTAAGGATGGAACGGCTTATGAGACGATAATGGCTACTCGTGCAAGAAGAAAACTTATTTTACGACAAGGACGAATAATCCTTGATAGATGTCCAAAATGATTATCCTAGTTTGCAATTCACACTCGAAAGGTTTCAGCTCTTTCAATGGTTTAATTTCAAATTTTGATATTATCGAAAGTATTCTCTCTCTCTCTCTCTCTCTCTCTCTCTCTCTCTCTCTCTCTCTGTCTGTCTGTCTGTCTCTTTCTCTCTCTTTTTTTCGCAGCGGAAATATCACGCGGAACGAGAAATATATATATATATATATACATATATATATATATATATATATTTATATTGTTTTTGTTTTTAAATTATTAAACATCAGATTAGTTTGACGTGAACGAATATTGAACGGAGTCGAATCGACGATTCCACTTTAACGATTATCGTTAAATTAAACTTTGATCATCAGAATGGAATAAATGATCGTGCGAAATTATATAACCTTATTGGATATTAGTATAGATTCGATCGGATCGGATCGGATCAGAATAGATTAGATTAGATTAGATTGGTCTGACGGGACCAGTTCCTTTCCTTTCTTTTCTTTTTTATTTATTTATTTTTTTATTATTATTATTTCGACGAAAGTGCAGTAGTCTCGTAACAAATGTATATTTCTCTCTCTCTCTCTCTCTCTCTCTCTCTCTCTCTCTCTTTCTCTCTCTAAGTTAAAGGATTTGTATATTACGTGACTTTGGCAATGTCGATGACGTCGATTTTTAAATTGTCTTTTAAGAAACTCGTGTGCGTGCTTCGGAACACGATACTGGAATTAACATAGTTTCTCTCGATGAACGCGTAGAAGACGTGGATCGAGAGAGAGAGAGAGAGAGAGAGAGGGGAAGGTTTGTGAACGGCTATGACTTGTTTCACTTCTACCCCGACAACCTCCCTTCCTCACCCCGTCTCTCCCTCTTTCTCATTCCTTCTCTCTCTCTCTCTCTCTCTATTTTCTCCAATCGTCCGTCGTCTATCTTATGAAGAAACGATCGAACCCAGACGTTGGTTACGTCCAAGCGACGGAGTAACGTCTGGAACATTTATTCTTAAAGAATCGTTGTCCGGGTTGCTTTTATAAATTAAACAAACACAAAAAAAAAAAAGAAAGAAAAAGAGAGGGTAAAAGGAAGAAGAGGAAGAGGAAGAAATAATCGCCTTATCACGATCGAGTTAAAATACGTATAGAGAGGAGTCGAACGAAGTCGAGATTTTCCACCTTCACAACCCCGTATAAAAGTTCTTCTTTGCCGTTTAATCGATAAGAAGGCGCCTCGAGGAATATCGATCTTTCTTTTAAGATGGTTCTTAGGTGGTCGTTGTTTCTTTCGTTTTCTTTTTTATCCTTTTCAATAGTATATACATATATACATACACACACCCACACACACATACACATACATATTAACTATATATATATATATATATATATATATATATATATATATATATATATCTTACTTTTGTTTCCTATTGTATTTATTCGATACTCTCCGTAGAGGTATCGAATAAGGTACCTACCTACCTACCTACCTACCCCTATTTACTTACCTACCTATCTACCTATTATTCACCTATTTTTGCACAAAGCTATAAATCTGTTCGAATGAGTATACCGAAAGTAATATCGATTTGATATACCAAACCTTTTTAACTCTCCGCCCCGGATTTGTTCTTTCGATTATGTTACTTTTTTTTTCCTTTCATTCTTTCTCACCCACCCTCTCCCTCTCTCTCTCTCTCTCTCTCTCTCTCTCTTTTTTCCTTTTAAATACGAAACACACAAGGTTACTCCTTAAGGTTATACCGAAGAATTATTTAGACAGACAGAGAGAGAAAGAGAGATTCATTTATCATTTCAAAACTTTACAAAAGATGGATGGGTATCTAGGTGAAATAATCAAATACCTCGCAATCCTTTTTTCCTTCTTTCTTCTTCTTCTTCTTCTTCTTCTCTCTCTCTCTCTCTCTCTTTTATTTTTTTTTTTAACGTTGAGAATGCAACGTGATGGGAATTCTCGAGCATCGATCTCAATGTTGTTTGTTAGCATTATGCACAGCGCGTACGAGTTAACGAGTCGGCCTTACCAATGGATAAGAGTGGGATGAGGGAGATATAGGGGGGTAGAGGGGAGGTGAAGGGTGGGGTAGCAAATAAAAAAGAAAGATGGCGCGAGCGAGCACTCGCGAGTACTCGTGAGCACTCGCGAGCGCTCGTGTCCGTGTATGTGTATTTGTCCGCGCGTGTGTGTGTGTGTATGTGTGTGTGTGCGTGGTACGTGCCCGTACCCAGGTTGGTTTCGTTCAGAGTTTGGATATAAATCGGGTTTGAAAAGTGCAGCCAAACTAGTGTTTTTACATTCGACAGAGAGAGAGAGAGAGAGAGAGAGAGAGAGAGAGAGAGAGAGAGAGAGAGAGAGAGAGAGAGAGAGAGAGAGAGAGAGAGAGAGAGATAAGTCGGGTCATTCGTATTGGTGTGAGTGTGCGCGCGCGTGTGTGTGTCTGTGTGTGAGAGAGAGAGATAGAGATAGATAGATAGATAGCTAGATAGATAGATAGATAGAGAGAGAGAGAGAGAGAGAGAGAGAGTAGATATGTATATATATATATATATATCTACTACCGTCTACCTATTCTACCTACAACCGTACAAGTTTTAATTTAAAGTTCGTCCGAGTCCGACATTTATTTGAGTTCTCTCGTAAAAGTTGATTTATCATCGTTCTCTCGTACGTAGGGATTGGATTGTTAATATTAACTCCTTGGAGTGGACGAGCGTATCCCCTCTTCCCCTTCTCCCCTAGAACCCCATCAAAATCCACCCATCCCTCGTTAGACAATATCTCGCGCGAACGCGTTAAATTTTTGACGCAAAAGTAATGGATCAGACGCGATCCTTCTTTGCGATCGATCGCAACTCGATCATCGTCGTCGTTGCTTTTTAAAATCGCACATCGTTCGATCGTAATTATCGAGAGAGAGAGAGAGAGAGAATCGATAGATCTTCATGATATATATATATATATATATATATATATATATATGTATGTATGTATGTATGTATGTATGTATGTGTACTTAATTTGAGATCATTGTTGTTATTTTCTTTTATATCTCTTTATTTTCCCCTAACGATGCACGATCGCTCGTACGATACACGATCTTGCATAGCTTTTCGGCATAGAAAAAGAAACAAAAAAAAAAAAAAGAAAAGAAGGAAAAAAGAAATGAAATAGATTTATTGCGTTAACAGTCGTAACAATCAAATTTTATGGATACGTATACGATTACGATTGTTATAGGATCATTTATTTATTTACGTATCATCTCAGTCGATTGATATTATCGAAAACGACCTATAAACGTGGGATTTACTTGATAAATAAACGCGTAAGGGCCATTGTCGTATAGTAAGAGAGAGAGAGAGAGAGAGCGTTCTATATCCAATTCATCAATCTATCATCCGTAAGAGAAAAATATTTATTTATTTGTTTCCTTCGTCGATCGGTGTCCTCCCTACCCACTCTCAGTTGTCCCGATCGATTCGCGCAATTACGTCGAAGATCTTTTCTTTTCCTTTTTTCTTTCTCTCTCTCTCTTTACTTTTACTAACACGAAACAACGACGCAGAGCTGATTTAAGAGCTCACCCGGACGGATCGTGTCCGTGGCCTCTTACCAAATGGAGTTCGTACGTAATGTAAGTACGTACGTACATACATACATACATACATACATACACATGTATACATACGTAACATACATACGATATGTACGTATGTATGTACGATACCGTAAGTGTGTACATGGACGATACATACATACGTATGGTATTATATATTTACGTGAGCGTGGTATATCTCGTCGTTTCATTTTTCGATCTGGAGGAGAAGAAGCAGGCGAAGAAGGGGGATGAAGCAGGAGGAGGTGGAGGAGGTGGAGGAGGAGGAGGAGGAGAAGAAGAGGAGGATACGCGTTGCTCTTGTTATATTATAGGTATGGAATTTTGTACGATGATAAAAGATAAAGAAACAAGAAATAGAAGGAAGAGAAAAAAGAATGTGTGCACCTGTGTGAACAAGTTACGAGTTTCGAGTATAAAGAGAAAGAGAAAGAGAAAGAGAGAGGAGAGAGAGAGAGAGAGAGATCGCAAGCAGTTCTCTCTCTCTCTCTCTCTTTCTTTCTCTCTCCTACCGATCTTTCTGCAGTACTTTCGCGTTGGTATAAACGAAAGGTTATAAAAGCGAGAGAAGCATTTCCCCTCTCCCCTCTCCCCACCAATCGACAACGCAACATCGACGTACGAGCAGGAGAGAGTCCAGGGACGACGACGTAGTATCATATCCTTTCGACTCTTCTTCGATCTGTTGCTACATACATACATACATACATACATACATATATATATATATATATATATATATATATTAGTTTGGGGAAAAAGAAATCCATTATTTTGTCGTTCACGTTCACGTAAAAGTAATGGATTTCTTTCTCCCCAAACTAATATATATATATATATATATATATATATATATATATATACACACACACACCATTGTGTATACACCTTTACTCTGCTTACTCGCTGGTTATCATCGTTTCATCCTTTTCCATATAAATAAACAAGGATATTTATTTCTTTCTTTCTTTCCTCCTCATCCTCCCCCTCCTCCTTCTCCTCCTCCTCCTCTTCTTTTTCTTCTTCTTAGATAAAAAAAAAGGATACAATAAAAGAAGGAAGGAAGGAAGGAAGGAAGGAAAGAATGGAGTTGCGATCGGAGACTGCAAGCTGGTGAGTCTCCCCCTCCCTCTTTCTCTCTCTCTCTCTCTCTCTCTCTCAACCAATCCACCCTCAACAACCCTCTCTAACCCTCAAACTCACGTTCCAAGACGAGATATGAAAGAATTCGTTCGAATTTCCTACGATAAAAAGAATTCGAATTTCCTACGATAAAAAGAATTCGAATTCGTACGAAAATAATTCGAATTCGTACGAAAAGAGTACGTACGTACGTACGTACGTATGTACGTATGTACGTTCGTTAAGCGCATTTTGCACTAGGGAAAACTTCGGGGGGAGATGAAGTAGGGATGGAGGGGGTGGACGGGAGGAGGGAGGGGGGCGGGGGCCGATTGAATTCGAATGGACCAGGCCGAGCGTGAGAACATCTATGACGACGAACGAGAGTGAGCGAGCAGCTTTTTTTACAGCTAGACGGACGGACGCACGCGAGAGAGAGAGAGAGAGAGAGAGAGGGGGGGGGGGGCTGGGGGAGGGTAGGTGGAGGATCAGAGAAGAGAAGCTGTGACAGTAAAATCGAAATTGTCAGAGAGCTCTCTTCTACCCACCCGCTTTAGTTTTAGAGCTTTGGGTTACTGCCATTGCACCTCTACCACCACCCACACCCCCACCCACCCTCCCCTCACCCTCTCCCTCACTATCTATCCTTTTTCCCTTTCATGGCTCACTCTTTACTATCCATCTCTCTATTCTCTCTCTCTCTGTCCGACTGTCCGACTGTCCGTTTGTCTGTCTCTGTTTCTTCCGTCTTTTTATCTATCCATTTATCTATCTATCTATCTCTCTCTCTTTTATATATATATATATATATATGTATATATATGTATATATATGTATATATATGGCTCGAACAATTTCTACCCTTGGCGCCCTTATCCACCCTCTTTTCTTGTCGAAGTAAGTAATAAGCGTCGTCGTCGTCGTCGTCGTAACACGCGTTTATATATATACGATCGAACTTTTTTAGAATTCAATCAAGAAATTTCGATCGATAATATGTAATAACTTTCAGCAATTTGATAAATAGTTTTGAAACGATCCCTGTAAAGTTATCTATCTATCTATAGGAAGGAGAAAAGAAAGAAAGAAAGAAAGAAAAGAGAAAAGAAGGAGAAAAAAAAAAAAGATAAAAGAAATTCTCGCAAGAAATACCAACACACCGAGCGATGAAGAATTTCGAAGGATCCACGATAATGAGAAAAGAGGGTTATATAATTCTTCTCTCTCTCTCTCTCTCTCTCTCTCTCTCTCTCTCTCTCTCTCTCGTTATTATTATTTACTTTAACATTGTTTAAACTTATATCGTAAATTTTTCGAATATTTTACTTACAATATTAAATTTATAGTACATAGTTTCAGAATGAGCGAGAAGTTTGAGTGGTTTTAACGATGGATAAAGAAGATGTTAATTTATTCGGGAAGTGACTATTCCGATGATGAAAATGAATTATAATTTAGGATTTCGCGAAAGCGTGGAATAACGATCGAGCAGATATGTTCGGCATCTCGGAATTTGAAAAGAAAGAGAAGAAAAAAAAAAAAAAAGAAAAAGAAGAAAAAGACAGAGGAGATTATTGAAATACGAATTGACACTCCCTTCTGACCTTCGAATGGACTTCCAAGAAGCTTAGTCTAAAAAATTCATGATTTGACCGCCGTAACGTTCGGGAGTAGTAGGAAAAAAAAAAAAAAGAAAAGAAGAAGAAGAAGAAAGGGAAAAAAAGAAAAGTTTTTCGAAGGTCGTCGAAGGGGCAAGCGGAGAGAGGAAGGTGACGCATGTGAAATACAAAAAAAAAAAAAAAAAGAGAAAAAAAAAACGGGTCAATGTCGAGCTCTGTCGTCGGTTCTCTCGGTCCTTCGGACGTTGCGCAATATTATTTCACGTTTTACATTCGTAAGGTCATAAATCAATCTTCTACGCTTTTAATCCTTTTTATTTTGTGTTTATATATATATATATATATATATATATATATATATATATATATATTTTTCTCACTTTTTTTTCTTTTTTTTTTTCTTTTTTCTTTCTTTCTTTTTTAATACGAGGATTGGTCGCGTATGATCGAGGATAAAGAAAGAAAGTGAAGAAGAAAAATTAAAATACAATTTCTCCGATGATTAGTTTCGTTCATTTCTTTTTCTTTTTTTTTTTCTTTTTTTTTTTTTTGAAAATAAAAAAGAAAAGAAAAGAAACGTCCACGCCACGACATAACGAAAATTAATTGCTTTCGGATTAATCTTTTTCTTCGGTACTATTCATTTGTACTATTTTAATATACTACCGGACGTGTACAAATATGTTTATTAATAGGATACAAAAATAAGTGATAAGAAACGAACGGATTAGTACATACTTGATAATACTTGATAAGAGGTTAGGTATTTATTTACGTGTGTACGTATGTATTATACGTATGTACATATATATATACACCATATTGAATGTTAATTTCTTTAACGATTTACGAGTCTCGCGAGACGATCGAAGATAAGAATTACAAAACCTTTCGAAAATATAATAGGAGGAAGATGGAAGGTTGGATTTAACGAGAAAGAAGGAGACAGAGACAGAGACAGAGACAGAGAGAGAGAGAGAGATAGAAAGAGAGAGAAAAGTGTATGATGAAGCCACGCGGGTGTTAATCGGATTTCCGTCGTTGATTTCTGAAGCCGTGCAAATGAATTAGTAACGAGCTTACACAGCTCTGGCGATTGTTGGTGTGCTAGTCCTCGTCGACGGGGGCTTAACGTAGACAAATTCAAGAATGGAGCAACAGGTTACACGACCGCCATTCACAGAACTACATATATATATGTGTGTGTGTGTGTGTGTGTGTATGTATATGTAAGTATATATATATATATATATATATGCGTATGTATATGTAAGTATATATATATATACACACCTTTCTCTCTCTTCATTTCGTGTCCACGTATATATACATGTAGAGTTATATGTGTGAAAAGAGAGAGCGAGAATGATAGCGAGATAGAGAAAGAAATAGAGAGAGAGAGAGAGAGAACATGGAACGATGGTCTTTGTCATCCTCAGTTAGTCCCTCGTTTTCGTCGTTGCACTCCTTCTCACTCCACTATCTCGAATCTTCTTTCTTTTTTTCTCTCTTTTTTTTTCTTTATTTCTTTCCTCTCTCTCTCTCTCTCTCTCTCTCTCCTTTTTTTTTTACTCGTCCAGCAAACTCACCCATCCAGCTCTATCCAACTCCAATCCACACTTACTTTCTCACTCGAAACTCTTCTAATCTTTTTCAACCTACCTTCGGTGGTATCCTCTTTTAAGCCTTCTTGTTACCCTCTCTCTCTCTCTCTCTCTATCTCTATCTTTCTTTCACCTTCTTTTTTGTTATATCGTGATCGTGTTTGTTTCTATATCACGGATAATCTCACCGAGTAATATTAACTTCATTGTCTCGCATTACAAGGGGATATCATATCGACGATCGGTTTAATACGGAGACGTGGATTGATCGATTGATCGATTAATTAATTAATTAATTAATAATTCGGACGAAAAGATGAGGGTTTAGCTTACGATATTCGATTTACCGATCCACGAATCCAGGTTGATGGATGTAACTTTGTATAACTTGAAGGAAAACAAATTAGATTTGAAATGAATCGAATTGACTTGACGACGCTTTAACGTTTATTGTTCTTGTCGACGATTGAGAGACAAAGGGAGAGAGACAGAGACAGGGACAGAGAAAGAGATACCGTTGGAGAATTTCGTATTAATTAAGACACGAGGTGGATAGTAAATCACTTTATATATAAAGTGATTTTGAGACGAAAGACTAGGCAAGATCCAAATTTCCATCATCGTTGTCGTCGTCGTCGTCTTTGCTTTGTATCACGAAAGGTGGTATGGTGTGTGTGTGTGTGTGTGTGTGTGTGTACATATACATATACATATATATATATAATATATAGAATTTACAGAAACAAAGTCGCGATGGAAATTAGTTCCGTATATAATAGAAAATATATATATATATATATACGTATATATTGTATACAATAAGTTAATAAAGAGGAATGGAGTTAACTATGCTCGAATTAGAATACGTATTTGACGAAATGTAAAAGGGAAAGAGGAGGAGGAGGAGGAAGAAGAAATAAATCCCCGAGCTCGTGTACGAAGTTGTATTCAGGCGTAGGAGGTACACATAAATGCGTCTTAGGAAATACGTCGAGCAGCAACAACGTTGTTGTGGGTCTGGTTATAATTGTATAGGAGCTCTCTAGATTCTAGCCGAGAGAATTAAGGATTCCCACGAGAAAGCAGGAGGAGGGGGAATTTCAGTTTCCTCCTTCAGTTTGGGGAAAGTATAAACGTGTTTTCTAACGTATTATATATATATATATATGTATGTACACGGGCTTACTTATTCGTGAGAAATTGTTAAATTTGAAATCGTTCCTCAACGTTTAAAATGTGAATTCTAAATCGAGAGATGGAGAGAGAGAGAGAGAGAGAGAGAGAGAGAGAGAGAGAGAGAGAGAGAGAGAGAGAGAGAGAGAATTCAAATCAATTGTTGAAAATGTTCAAGGTAAATCAAATATAATTCGATTGTCTGTTGAAACGTAAAACGTTCCCTCTATAGCGGAGTATGTGTGTGTGTGTGTGTGTACACACATACATATATATATATATATATATATATGTATGTATGTATGTATTTTTTAGCAGGAGCGTACGGCTGAATGTGATCGATGCCATTCACAAATCGTATATATATATATATATATGATTTCAACGTTCACATAATCCATAATCGTATTATGTTCTATTTTGCTCTCTCATTCGTCATTTGACAACGCCCCCATCCCCGATTATGGGAATTTACATTAATCAGTACAGCTTTTGATAAACGGATTCACGTTCGAATACTTTTCGCTCTAGAATATATATATATATATATATATATATATATATATATATATATATATATACATATATCTGTTAAGTAAAATACGTTACTATCCCTAGCTAATGGATTTTTTCTTTTTAATTCTGTTCCATTCTTTCTTCCCTTTTATTCTTTTCTTTTTTTTTTTCTTCTTTCTCTTTTAATTTCATTTCATTTATCATCTTCCTTTCGTATTAAAACTTTCTCGGAGTTATGGCGGATTCGTGAAGCGAAGATGTGTGGGGTTACACGAAAGAAAAAGAAAAGAAAATAAAAGACAAAAAAGGAGATAAAACGAAGGAGCAAACATAGGAGGGCGATAGGGGGGGGGGGGAGAGAGAGAGAGAGAGGAGGGGGGATGGAGGGAGGGAAGAAGAAGGAAAGAATAGAACGGAGTGGTGAACGAAAGGACCCCGTAAGAACCATAGATTATGGGAGAAGAGAATATATAATATATATTCGTTGTGTCTGGGTCGTAAGCTAAGGACAGATTTAAATCTTTTGTCAAATGGGTTTTAACCGCTATAGGATGGTACTTGTGCGTCTCGACTAACCGCATTAGTATTTTCTTACGATGCTCATTATTCGTTTGTGTACGGTGTACAAAGAGAGAATATAATTAGAGACAGAGAGAGAGAGAGAGAGAGAGAGAGAGAGAGAGAGAGAGAGAGAGAGATAGAGAAGGCAAGTGAATGAGCGTACGAGAGAATGAACGAACGAGAGATAAAGAGTGAGAGAGAGAGGGGGAGGGGGAGAGGGAGAGGGAGGGATAATAAAAAAGACGTGGTTGATTTCGCAAACCCCTCTTATTAACCGACGTCAAGTAACCACCCCAGTAAGTAATATAGTAATCGTCGTCTGTCTCGCCTAACATCGTCATTTAAAACGTTATTATTAAGTGGCGGAAAGAGTTGAAAAAAAAAAAATATATATATATATACAAACGGATGGAAAGAAAAAATATATAAACGCGTTCGGACGATTGGAGAGTGAGAGTTGTACTTCAAGCGCCATTATATATTTTATTTATTTTAAGTCGAACGGCCAGACCGTCGAATTCATTTTGGATTTTGCCAGTGGTTTTTATTTCTTTTTTCTTTCCTTTTTCTTTTTTTCTTTTTTTTTTTTTTTTTACTTTTTGGATTAAGGATTATAACGAACGGAAGGATAAAATGGATTCATTAGTACGTACACGTACCCACTCGAATTTCACGCTTTTATTATATTCGTTAAATCGAGATATTCTCGGGCCGGTCGTTATTATTACTACGCTCATATGGCCGACGCCATGAACTTATGCACATGGGTATTTCGTAAATAAAAACAAATTAACAATAAAATAAATTAAACGAACGAAGGGGACGCTATTCTCTCTCTCTCTCTCTCTTTTTTTTTACGGGGCCATCGAACGATTACTTTCTCTCCTTTCCTCTCCTACTCCCCTTCTTCCCCCTTCCCCTCGTGTATTTCGTCGATTTCAATTTCTGGTTGAACGCTTTTTTCGAAGGCCGCGTAGTAATCGAATTCTCGTAACATTTCGAAAAGCGTGTTGTTCGTATTGTCGTCGTCGCCGTCGTAACGCGTTATCGACACGTACGGCACAATGGAAAAGTAATATCGACTTTCTAACGGATTTCTAACGTCGATAAGAACGCGCGCGCGCGCGCGCGCGAGAGAGAGAGAGAGAGAGAGAGAGAGAGAGAGAGAGAGGGGTGGGATGTAGGGGATGGAGAAGGATCGATAAAGTAGAGAAAAAAAAGCAAGAAAGGGAACCAACGAAAAAGTAAGAAAATAAAAGGAAAAAAAAAATAAAAATAAAAATAAAAGAGAGAGAGAGAGAGAGAGAGAGAGAGACGGGGAAAAAAAAAGAAACAATATTTCTCTCTCACGATCGATCGCGATTAACATTCGACGTATGCGAGCGAATTATACGTTGGATCGTTTCGATCCAAAGGAGGAACTACTTAATACTTTTTTCGTTGCTCGCTCGTAGAAGATATCGGAATCTTTGAAGAAGAGATTCCTCGGTATATAGGAAAGGAAAAAAGAGAAGAAGAAGAAGAAGAAGAGGAGAAATAAAACTTGAAGGAAGGAAGAAAACGTTATTCGCCGTATTCGAAGGCGAAGCGAGCGTCCCCTTCCACCCCTCCCCCCTCCCCTCCCACGCCCTTTACTCCGTTTTCTTCCTCGTATCTTAAATCACGGCACGTCGTGCTCTCTTTCTTTATTTCTCTCTTTCTTTCTTTCTTTATTTCTTTCTTTCTTTCTTTCTTTTCATTTCCATTCCCCCTTTTTTTCTTTTTACTTTCTTTCTTCTCTTCTTCCCGAAGGTTTCTTTACCCTCTTTCTTTTTATTCTTTTTCTTTTTTCTTTTATCTACACGTCCCTAATCCTTCAGGATTTTCCTCTACCTTTCTCTCCTCTCTCTCTCTCTCTCTCTCTTTCTTTTTCTCTCCATTATTTAAACCAAGGACGATACGTGAAGTGGAAAACGTAGAGGAAGGAATGGAAAAAGGACGATCCGAGGAATTTTAGTCGTCCGATCATGAACCGGGAGAAAAAGGTTGATTTCCTAGGATCCTTTTCGTTTCCTC
Source organism: Dolichovespula sylvestris (assembly GCA_918808275.2). NCBI lineage: Eukaryota > Metazoa > Arthropoda > Insecta > Hymenoptera > Vespidae > Dolichovespula > Dolichovespula sylvestris. The sequence continues at coordinate 5,813,052 of OU964974.1, read as the reverse complement.
TTGGTAAATAGAAGAGAGGAGAAGAGGAGAGGAGAGAAGAGAAGAGGAGGAGGTTGAGGAAGAGGAAA
>OU964974.1:5802984-5807984 GCA_918808275.2 Dolichovespula sylvestris | reverse complement strand
ACTAACGACATTTGGTTCCGAAGATATTCCTCCCGTGTAAATGGAACGCGTGGTTGTTAACAATGTTGAGAGAGGAAAAAAGAAAAACTTCTTTTTTTATTCGATAGAAAAGCGAACTTGTTTATTAATTATTTATCGATTTGTAAGAGTTTTACGAATCCAGCCACGATCCGAATCGTTTCCTTTCTATTTCAAGGAAAATAAGACGAACAATCGAGTTCGCATGAATTCGTTTATAAGAAATTGTTCGTAACAAATTGTTGATCGATCGAATTGTTGAACGATACGTAGTAATAGTAGAGAAAATTTTGCCCTTTAAAATGACGATCGATTCGCGTCCCTACGAGTTTTACTTTCGGAGATGTTCAATTTATAATTACGTTGGCCCGTTCGACCTATATATAATTTCATTGAACGAGGGTCCGGGATGACGACACACTGACCTATATATAAATTCCGAGAATTTACGAGGCCTTACACTATCACTAATTACCACGAACAGCTGTACCGTACGAATAATGAATGCAAATCTTACGAGGAGAGGATATCTCAGTGACGAAAAGCCGTAGTGACATGATTCAAGGATAGTTTACAAATAAAATTAGATCCGCATTCGTACGAATGCCGCCGATAGCTCTCTCATTGTTACGATAGGATCGATTTCCCGTTGACAATTTTGAAATATTTGACTATCTGGAAATAATTAAAAGTGGTTTATTGCTCGAAAGGAAATGCGAAATGCAACGTATATTTGGTATTAAATTAAACGAATTGTTGAATCGATTTTTCTTTCGTCAATTTCGAATAAGCAAGGGGCTGAGAGATGTATCTTATATTTGCCGGGAGACGCGAGAAAAGTTTAGGTGGTAGAAAGATAACGAAATAAAAGCGAAGGACGATAAAGAAGAAGAAGAAGAAGAAGAAGAAGGAGAAGAAGAAGAAAAAGAGAAAGAAGTAAGAGAAGAAAAAGAATAAACGTGGAAGCGAAAAGGCAACACGGGGAACAGGACACGTCGTGTGCCTTTTTACTTTTATTTTTATTTTTTTATTTTTTTTTTTTTATTTTTTTTTTTATTTTTATCCTTTTCTCCTGTTCTTTTTGCGAAAGAATTCAGCTTAGCGCTTCGCCGCTGGAGATAAAAGTACGCGTCGTATGTGACAACACGCCGTTCCTTTCTGTCATTCCAATTTCTCGTCTCGTTCTTCTTCTTCTTCTTCTTCTACTTCTTTTTTTTTTTCTATCCATCTCTCTTTTCTCTTCCTTCAAAAATCTCACTCTTTTCCTAGACGCACGCACGCACGCACGTACGTGTAGTTCACTAAAAATCACGAAAGAATAGTCAGCACCTTTTCTCTCTCATATTTTCTTTTTCTTCTTCTCTCTTATATATATATATATATATATATATATATATATATATATATATATATTTTCTTCTTCTTCTTATTCTTCTCTCTCTCTCTCTCACACAACGCGTTCCTTATTTTCATTTCTCCTTCACCCTTCTTCCTATCTTTATTGTCATATCACAAGGACCTTTCTAGTTCGACGTAATCGCTGTCAAAAAAAAAAAAGATCGATCGTTCGATTGTACGATTGAACGTCGGTGAGATCGTGTAAATCATAAAAATTCGTTGAACTCTCTGGCCGAGAGAGAGAGAGAGAGAGAGAGAGAGAGAGAGAGAGAGAGAGAGAGATCAGGTGAATCGAGAAATGACGAGGAGAAAAGATTTTTTTTTTTTTTTTTTTTAGAAACGATTGATTATTTCGTTAGAACGTTGGATCCCATCGAGCGTATAAATAAATGAACAAAGAAAGAAAGAAAGAAAGAAAAAAAGAAAGGAAGAAAGAAAAAAGAGAGATCAAACGAAATAATCGAACGAAAACATAGACGTACGTATAAAAGTAACGTTTATTCGACTAAGTGCATACACGCACGTTTATACGCAGAGACTATAAACTGTAGTTGTTGTTGTTGAAGCCTTTTATGTTACTAAACGTTCTTGTACGAGATGACTTTGTCACTGTCAATGTAAATCACAGTACTTGACGTAGGGACCCTTCATCTCGTTTGTATTCGTACTGTTATGTGTACTCGACACGGTAGAGTGACGTCCCTTCTCTCTCTCTCTCTCTCTCTCTCTCTCTCTATTTTTATGACGTCAGCGTCCTTTTATTCTTCCTCTCATTTTTTTCTCTTTTTTATTATTATTTTTTTCTTTTTTTTTCTTTACAAACCCTACCTTATCGATTTTTTTATTTTTGATTCAACGTAGGTCACGCTTTCTTTTTCTCCATCTCTCTCTCTCTCTCTCTCTCTATTTCTTTCTGACACTAAATTTTTTATCTCTTTCGTGATTGTTTTTTTTTTTTTCTTTTTTAATTGATTTGATGATTTTACGCAAACGATCAGAGAATACGAATGATGATCGAATAAGCGAAATTATTTATGCGATTACGTACACACACACCCACACACACATGCGCGCATGCACACATATACATACATACATACATATATGTGTGTGTGTGTGTGTGTGTGAGTATATATATATATATATATATAAATATCGGATTGTCCGGAAAGTTCGTGGCGATTTTGAACAGCAAAAGATTTCAATTTTCGTATACATCCATTAAATTATTATTATTATTATCGCTAAAATATTATCGGCACGAATTTTACGAACGACCCCAATATATATATATATATATATATATATATATATATATATATATGCTTACGTTAGAATCCGATATTTATTTAAAATAAATACGAGACTATACAGGTATAATATTGGAACGTCGTATATTTTGCGTTTATTAACGATGCTCCTAGCAGGGATAATCTTGACAGTTTTCAAACAAGCCAACGCACCCTCCTCCCTTTTCGTTCCCACGTCGAAGAGAGGATGATGCTGCGTACCTTCGCGTTATACTCAGAGCCGAGAATAATTAGCGGAACTTTCGAACAAAACTTCTGCCGAAGACGCCGAGCACTCTTTCCCTCATCCCTCTTATATCCTATCCCAACCCCTCTATCGCAAACCCCCTTTTCAAACCCCATCTTCGCTACTTGCCACGCGTGTCAGTAATTATTTTTTTTTTCTATCTATCTATCTCTCTCTCTCTCTCTTATATCCACCCTTAATCTACTTTCTTCTCCCTCTCTCTCTCTCTTTTTTCTTCTTTTTTTCCCCCCTTCTTCTTTCTATTCCCTTCAAACAAGATTTCTTCCGTACTTTCTTACGCGTTTAACGACGACAAAAACGTAGCGAGAGAGAGAGAGAGAGAGAGGGAGAGAGATAAAAGTAGCTTTCGAAAGAAAGAAAAAAGAAATGAAAAAAAAAGAATAGAAAATTTCTGAGACATACTTTTTAGCTCCCTCACACACACACACACACACACACACACACATATATATATATATATGTTTCATAAGACGTTCATGTTTCATAAGACATTCATAAGACGAATGTCTCGTTCGAATATAAATTGAATAAAAAACGATTTATTTTTTAACGTAGATAAAGAAAAAAATAAAAAAATCAGAAAGAAAGAAAGAAAGAAAGGAAGGAAGGAAGGAAGAAAGGTAGGAAAACAAGTAAAGGAATCTTTTTAAATTGAAATGCGAACTAGGAGGGATAGATGGGTTACACGAGAGAAATAGATAGATAGATAGATAGATAGATAGATAGATAGATAGATAGATAAATAGATAGAGTGGTCCGAAGGATGCCTTGTAAAATTTTCCGTAAAACGCATATCGATCGAAAACTATTCCCGTTACATTTTCTTTCGTCTAATACTATATCTATCGATCCATCTCTCTTCTTACAATCTATTTATCTATCTATCCATCCCTCTTTTTCAATCTATCCATCCATCCATCCATCTATTTGTCCATCCACCGATCTATATCCTTTTATACCTTTAACGTCCACGATAGGAATAAAAGAGGACATCGAGGAGAGGTGTGGTGAAGTGAGGTGAGGGTGGACGAGAGGGGGAGAAAAAAGGATCGAAGGACGCAGCTATTTCCTGCGTTTGTCGAGCAGGTGGGAGGGGTAGGTGGGGGATAGTAGGGAGAGGCGCAAATATCCCAGGGAAACGGCACTTTAATATCGCTTTGCTGCATGAAAATTTGCCCGGGAGGGAAGGACGAGAGCTTCGAACGAATGAACATGAGCTAGCTATGTTCACTATAGCTAGCTACCCAGGTAGCTCCTAGGTATACGTGAAAGAAAAAGAGGGACGAAAAAGAGTTAGAAAGAGAGAGACGGAAAGATAGAGATAGAGAGAGAGAGAGAGAGAGTGAATACGAGGGTAAGAGGACCACGTAAATGGAGATAGATAAAGATAGATAGATAGATAGATAGATAGATAGGCGGGATATGGTTGGAGAAAGAAAAGAAGAAGAAGAAGAATAAGAAGAGAAAGAGAAAGATAAAGGAGAAGAAGAAAGATTTGTAGACGAGGAGCGAAGGAGAAACAAGTGGTTGGAAAATAGGGAGAGGATGAAAATCAAACAAAGAACGTTTCACTTCTTTTGTCTCTCTCTCTCTCTCTCTCTCTCTTTCTATCTTTCTGTCTCTCTTTCTATCCTCTCCACCCCTCCAACGACTTTCCATATTTCGTGGAAAATTTCGCTCGACGTGTACGGTACAATATCGTCAAACTCTGTTAAAAGCAATGGGGAAATCTCTCGCGACGTGCCAGCCGTTTGATATCTGTATCTCCTATAAATATATATACATATATCATATATATCTAACTAAATTCGTATTTAGCCGAGCGTGATACCGATTATCAGTCTTTCGCGATGTATATAAAGTGTGTGTATATATATATATATATATATATATATATATATATATATATATATATATAATATATGTATATATATGTAATATATACATGTCCGTACAATACGCGTCTACTTCCTCTTCCTCTCTCTCTCTCTCTCTCTCTCTCTCTCTCTTTCTCATTCCGTTTTCGT
>OU964974.1:5797984-5800484 GCA_918808275.2 Dolichovespula sylvestris | reverse complement strand
TAAAGCGGTTAAAGCGGTCGACGAAGTTATTCCGATCCCTCTTTCGCTTTATTCCCTTTTCCGATATAAATCGATCTATTAGAAACCGAAGGAATCTCGACAATGCTTTCAAGTACTAACTTCAATAAATTACTGAAGAAAGAGAGAGAGAGAGAGAGAGAGAGAGAGAACTTCAAAGCATTATTTGTATTTTCCTTGCTTGGAGAAGGAATGAAGGGATGAAGGGATGAAGGAATGAAGGGATGAAGGGAGGAAGCATGACACTCTTGCTCTTGCACATTCCCCTTTTATAACTACCCTTCTTTCCATCCCCGATGGCATAAGACCCGGGGCAACGCGTCAGATATATATATATATATATATATATATATATATATATACATATATATATATATATAAAACCTAATGGAAGATCATGATCAAACGAGCTATATAATGAAGAAAAATTGCCGTTTGCGAGAAGAAATCGGATATAGAGAAAGATTAATGATTAATTTTGACCTAATAGATTATACGACGTTTGAATGAGTTGGGAACCGTGAAAGTTGGAGAACGTAAACGAAGCGGGAAGGTTATGTGGTAATGAAAGCAAAAAAAAAAAAAAAAAGAAAAAGAAAGGAAAAAACAATGAGGAAGAATAAAGAAATTCGAATAAATGGAAGCTTCGTTCTCGTTCGTACGATTTTCCGACAACCTCGAAGCATCTAAAATCGTGTTCACAGCTTCTCTTTTCCTCTCTCTCTCTCTCTCTCTCTCTCTCTCACTCTCACTCTCATTCTCTCTCTCTCTCTCTCTCTCTCTCTTATTCCGATCTTCGTATACAAGAGGCGGAAAGGCTCGTAAATGTTCGGCGCCTCGAGCGAGCCGCGAGAGTTTAGAGCTCTTCACCTACAACTAACCCCCTGTCCCTCCTCTCTCCTTTCCAGGATACCTCCTCCCCGCCCTTCTCCCGCCTCCGCCCCCGACCCCGCCCCCGAACCCAGCCAACCCAACTTGTTCGTTCCTCGAGTTGAATCTTCTCGATAATATTCTAACGTTAAAACGTCAGGTAGCGTGTACGCGTGGTACGTTGTAGGAAATCGTGGCTTGGCACGAGAAAGGGTAAAGTAAAAGGAATCCTTTTGGTTTGCCAAAGAGAGAGAGAGAAGAGATAGATAGATAGATAAATAGAGAGAGAGAGAGAGAGAGAGAGAGAGAGAGAGAGAGAGAGATAGTCGAATGCTTTAGATCGATTAATTATTTAAACCGTATAGCGTGGTGATCCTGTATCCAACTAGAAAGAAAGAAAGAAAGAGAGAGAAATAGAGAGAGATAGATAGATAGATAGATAGATAGATAGAGAGAGAGAGAGAGAGAGAGCACTACGTCATAGTCTGAATTTAGCCCCGAAGCATTGTCCGTCCGTTCCTACGTTTTCATCTTCCTATCCAGCTCTATCTGCCAACCACCCTCACCCACCCACCTATTCACCCCCATTCACCCCCTATCTCTCTGCTCTATCCATCTTTTCTCTTTCCATTTCGTTCTCTTCTCTTCTCTATCAGGAGAAACTCACTTACCCTCTCTCTCTCTCTCTCTCTCGGAAATTTCATCGCAAACATCGTGAATCGTAACTTCGATCGTAGCGCGTACTATCACTACTATCACTACTACTACTACTACTGCCACTGTTACTACTGCTGCTACTACTATTCAACCGATGACCGGTGTGTGTGTGTGTGTGTGTGTGTGTGGCGATGATAGCGTTGGTATTTGTATCGGTGTTAGTGGCATTGGCGTTGGCGTTGACGTTGGTGGAGAGTAGGGTAGAGGGTTGCGCTGGGGTGGGCGGTGTGGGGCATTGGTGGGTACCAACGGATACCCACGTAATTAGTTCTCCTTTGATGAGAAAACTCGCGTTGCGTGTATACAAGAAATGTTGCACACGAACACGTACATATATACACACATAAATACATACATACATACATATATAGATACACAATATATATATATATATGTATGTATGTATGTATATGTATGTATATATATATATGTATGTACGTATGTATGACGCTGTGATGTTCGTCGAGATGTGAAAGAGGTAGAGAGTAAGGTGAAAAAGAGTAAAGCATAGATGGTAGTTCGTAAATGGAGAGCAGTGGTACACTGTTAAAGGATTTTATGTGTACTATGCACGTGTATGTGAGAAAAAGAGAGAGAGAGAGAGAGAGAGAGAGAGAGAGAGAGAGAGAGAGAGAGAGGAGAAGGAGTACAAAGGCGTTGGATCGTTCTTTACGCCATTAAAAGGCCCGCCGTTTAAACGACTTTTCCGTTGAGAAGAATCCTCTTCCTTCCTTCCTTCCTATCCTCTCACCCTCCCTACAAAACTCACCCTCCTCCCATCCTTCCACACCATCTCTATTCACTCTCTCTCTCTCTCTCTCTCTCTTTGCTTGTCATTTTCACAGTCTTCCCTCCGTTTCTCATCTTTGGCTCGAAAGGAAAGAAGAAACGATTG
>OU964974.1:5780484-5782984 GCA_918808275.2 Dolichovespula sylvestris | reverse complement strand
TTTTGATATATGTAGCGCATATGGACTCTCTTCTTTGTCTAGTATAGTACACGGGGATGTACATACTTAAGTGTCGAGCCCCGTAGCTTGTGCAGTTGGCAGCCGACGAGAGATGTATGTATCTATCTATGCATGCGTGTGTGTGTGTGTGTGTGTGTGTGTGTGTATGTGTGTACGTCGATACCTGGCCAGGATACGGTCGTGCTTTGTGCCGTTAATATAGGTGTCGGATAAAGCAGAATATATATATATATATATATATATATATATATATATATATATATATATATATAAAGAGAGAGAGAGAGAGAGAGAGAGAGAAAGAGAGATAGCACATAGGTTGCATCTCTCCAACGATGTTTCCTCAACGTTACCCCCGATTAATCGTCAAGGATACGTCTCTCTCCTCGTCTTCTACAATTCTACCTAATCCGCAAACAGTCAAGAGGCTTTAGAGTATATTCCTGTTAAATCGTGGAACCGTAGAGACTACGTAGAGAGATAGAATAGACCAATATATATATATATATGTTTGTATGTACGTACGTACGTACGTATGTATGTATATACGTAAGTGGCTCGAGATGTTAATTTTTAGAAATGGATAATAGGAAGGAAAATTGAATTGAAAAATAGAAAATCATTAAAAAAAAATTAAAAACTACGAGAAACGGACATTTCCAACCAGGTCACACAGATCATAATAACAGGTATTTCCTTTACCGTCCTCCATGAAATCCTCTCTCTCTCTCTCTCTCTCTCTCTCTCTCTATCTCTCTATTTCTATTTCTATTCGTCCATATCTCTATCTGGTAATTATCGATTAGTTCGATACAACTACAGGGTCTATACAGCAGGCGTTGGTTGCCACTAGGGACACATAGCTAGCGATGAATACCGAATAGAACGTCATTAGATAATTGTTTATGAAATATTTACTAGTCAATCGAAATCTCGTTGTTATATTCGTACGTTGATATCAATGTTACGATTATAAAGGTATTTATTAAACGAATAAATAAAGAAATAAATATACGAACGAACTAGAAGATCTCGGTATCTTTTGACTTTACGCGAACTACGTGATATCTACGCTGGATATGATCGCTTTGCCTCGTATTTGTCGGAACAAACATTATTATTATTATTATTATTATTATTATTATTATTATTATTATTATTATTATTTTTCTCCTTTATTTCTTTTTATTTATTTTCTTTCTCTTCTTTTTCTTTTTTTTTTCTTTCTTAAGTCGAACGACGTATGATTTTCTTTCAAATGAATAGTTGGACGTGGAAGAGAGAGAGAGAGAGAGAGAGAGAGAGAGAGAGAGAGGGAGAGAGAGAGAGAGAGAGAGAGAGAGAGGGAGAGAGAGAGAGAGAGAGAGATAGAGATAAAGAGATATCTCTTTGAGTATCGAGTATGGCTCTCAAAAGAAGCAAAAAGGGATTCGAGTAACGCGCGTATATACGGCAAAAAGACATCTTTTCTGACTTTTATCATTAAGAGATGGTAGAGCTTTTCGTTATCATTTAATATTCTTATGACGTAGCGTACACAGAGATAAATAGAGATAGAGATGGATAGAGAAAGAGAGAGAGAGAGAGAGAGAGAGAGAGAGAGAGAGAGAGAGGGAGAGAAGTATTATATGGTAGGACCTTTCGCAACGTTATATCTTATAGCAAGTTAGAGATGTTCCTCTCCAATGGTGTTATGAAACTTCCAACGTACTACGGAATTCAATTTATTCCGTCTCCCCGGTAGCTTCTCTAAGCAAACAATGACTTACCATCCCCAACTCGACAAACTTATAAATCTATGGACATTGGTTAAAATTAAATATGGAATTTGCGATGGGCGAGGGGATGGCGGGACGAGGGACGAAGGGACGAAGATAGAATCGAAACGAAATTTGCCACGAATTCGTTAATTATCGTCCATATATATATATATTTATATATATTTTAATAAATATTCATATACTTTTTAATAAATTTTTTTCTCATCCTCTCCTTCTCCTTCTTTTTCTTTTTTTTTTTTTTTTTATGTCTCGTCGTTTCCCCTGAAACGCAATCTTACAGAGATCCCATACGAATGGGGAAAACGATTGCAGCGTGCGTTACTTTGAACGATTAATTGGTTTCGACGATTAATTTTTCTCCGTTCGAGATTCTCTCTCTCTCTCTCTCTCTCTCTCTCTCTCTCTCTCTCTCTCTCTCTCTCTCTCTTACACGGCGTACGTCGAGAGAAGAAAAAAAAAAAAAAAAAACATTTCCGCGGCGGGTTCGTTTCGGCAAGGGAATTAATTTTTGTTTTTCTTTTTAATTTTTGTTTGTTTTTACGTCCCCCTCCTCTCTCTCTCTCTCTCTCTCTCTCTCTCTCTCTGTCTCTCTCTCTCTTCTTCTTTTCCTTCTCTTTGATCTCATCGCATGAAACGCGATTCGACGGTTAACCGGTTGAAAAAAAAAATGAAAAAAAAAAAAAAAAAAAGAAAAGAGA
>OU964974.1:5765484-5775484 GCA_918808275.2 Dolichovespula sylvestris | reverse complement strand
ATCCCGCCCGCTCGATCCTGGGTAATTTCACATATTTTTTCTTTTTCTTTTTCTTTCTTGTTTTACTTTTATTTTATTTTGTTGTTGTTGTTGTTGTTGTTGTTGTTAGCGTCGTCGTCGTTACTCTTTTTCCTTCTCTTCTTTTTTTTTCTCCAAGTTTTTTCTTTTCGTTCGTTCGTTCGTTCGTTCGTTCGTTCGTTCGTACGTTCGTTTTCTTCTTCTTTTTTTTGTTTTGTTTTCTTCTCTTTTTTCTTTCGTTCTCATCTCCCTTTACCTTCTCATTCCTCCCCCGCCCCCTTCCACACACACACACACACACACACACACACACAATCTACACATATATTTGCTTTTCGTTGGCCCCATCCATCGTCCTTTTCCGAATATTCAACTTCGGTTCGACCAGCCCAACGAGAAACCACAGATCCAAACAACCACCATCCGTACCATACGTACTGTGTATGCACAACGTATGTACGTACATGCATAGATACATAGGATACATAGATACGTATGTCCATAAATACATACGTAGAAATCACGTTCGTGTATACATCGCTACTTCTGCAAGTGACGGTGCGTGCCCTTCAGGCACATAGAATTCTATTACCCGTTAACTCGCTATTTTCTCCTTTCTCCCTTCTTTACTTTCTTTTTTCTGTACTTTTTTTTTCCTTTTTTTTTTTTTTATTATTTTACTTCATCTCATTTTTTTTCTTCGTTTCTTTATTTTTTCAACAACACCGGAACGACGACGAACCTCTCCACGCTGTTCATTATATAATTTTTCCTTCTCTCTTTTCTCTCTCTCTCTCTCTCTCTCTCTCTTTTATATTTATTTTCATTTCATTTATTAATTTATTAATTTATTACAGACAAATCTTTGCAGAATTTATTCGGTCCTGATTGAAATGCCAAAGGGGTTGGATGATTGGCCGGTTGGGGAGGGGGGAGAGAAGAGGGAAAGGGGTAAAATAGGTAGAGGTGAAATTGAATGGGATGGGATACGCGAATGAGCGATTGCATTCTTATGGAATATGTTCGGAGAAAAACTATACCGAAACTACTAGATCGTTCGTATCTATCGCGTTACCGAAAATGAAAAAGAAAATCGACGGAATTGGTCCGAGGGGAGCGGAGATGGCGGCAGGTGGTGGTAGAGGGAGGCTGCGTTAAATAAAAAAAAAATAAATCAATAATAAAATACAAAAAAGAAAAAAAAACGCGAGAAGATCCTTCTTGCTCGTTTACGGAACGTACGTTCGTTGTGCTTAACTTCGACGAGATTTCAATTGAACTATACACGGTCACAAAGTCGAGATAGAACTTTGATCTAAAAAAAAAAGAGAGAGAGAGAGAGAGAGAGAGAGGGGAAGTGAAGGAGGAGTATCGAAAATATTTCTGGCTCGTTTGAAAGCAATTAAAATAATAACGTACATGTTCACGTGTGTGCGTGTGTGCGTGTCTGTGTGTCTGTGTGTGTGTGTGTGTGTGTGAAGTGTACGTTGTTGCCCAACACGTATTCACAACGAATACAACATTTATGATGAATCCCCCGATTCAAATAATCATAATTATTCACGAAGTATAAATTGCTTATCGTAAATAATTATTCGAATAAATTATTCACCATAAATTATTATTGGATCAAGAATGTGTGTTCCTATACGGAAAACATAATGGCAAACATTGTACAGAGAAATTATCTCATGAAAGAATGATTCGAAAGAGAGACAGAAAGACAGAGAGAGAGAGAGAGAGAGAGAGAGAGAGAGAGAGAGAGAGAGAGAGAGACCATTTCAACGTTCGTTTCTACACACACACATACACACACACAGACACATATATATATATATACATATATGCATATGATATATTTGTTTTCTACAATATATTTCATTAACGCTCTAATCGATACATAATCTAAAACGAAACACGATAACGTTCGACGATTATAATATTCTTCGAGCTGCGATTAAAATGAAAGAGAGAGAGAGAGAGAGAGAGAGAGAGGGATATGCGACAAAGACGGTAACCACGTTATTTGTTCGTCGATTTGCTTTTTTATTTATTTTTTTCTTTCACTACAGTCGACCACACGAGAAAGAGAAAGATAGATAGATAGAGAGATAGAGGGAGAGAAAAGATTCGAGATAGGTACACCGATTAGTCGAATTTATAGGTAACATTGAGCCCGCTCTCATTCATATCATCCATCTGGACAGGACGATGAATAGAGGAGGAGATCGACAAATTTTTGCCCTATGGACAATAATTTTACCGAGCGTGTTACTACGTTGATTCCGTTGGCCGACCGACAAAAACATTTTCCCAGGGTCCATTTAAATAGGTCAATGTGATGTTTCGTTCTCACCCTTGACCAACACACACGCACGCAGACAGACGGACGGACGGACGGACGGACGGATGGATGGACACTCAAACATACAGAAAGAGAGAGAGAGAGAGAGAATCCATCTATAAAATGATGACACAACAGAATTCGCGTTGGGAAACTATAGAAATATAAACACAACTACGTTTACACTCTTTTCTCTCTCTCTCTCTCTCTCTCTCATTCTTTCTGTCTCTATTTCGATCAACGTCGTACCGATGATCCCTACCACTCCACGTCCCAATCGACACGATTTTGGATTCTCGAATGAGTTCGATGGAAAGTTAAATAAAAAAAAAAAAAAAAAAGAAAAAAAAAATAGAAAGAAGAAAGAAAGAAAAAGAAAATAAAATAAGAATAAAGTACGTGGGGGAAGATAAAGAAACTGTATTAGATCGATGAAGTCGATCGGAAAAACGTCGTCGGGGTATAGTCGGGGAAAGAAAAGATATCGAATAATATTGTGAGGTGGGTGGGTAAACGGGGGTTGGAGGGTTAGAGGATAAAGAGGAGAGAGGAGAGGAGAGGAGAGGAGAGGAGAGAGGAGAGAGGAGAGAGGAGAAAAAAGTAGACGGTTGGTTGCCACATTGGCTGGAAAACTTCCGCCAATGGCAGCAACTATGACGGTGGTAGTGATGGTGATGGTGGTGGGTGGGTGGTGGTGGGGTAGTGGTGGTGGTAGTGGTAATGGTGGTGGTGGTGGTGGTGGTGGTAATAGTACCACTGGCCACTTTCAGAGGGATCCAATCTCCTCGGGTATTTTAGCCGTCACCACCATTACTACCACTACCAACACCACCTCCACCTGATTACCAGTTTTCTTGATGGATTCTTAGACCGATCCCTTCCCCACCTCATCCCCCTCGCTATCATCCTCACCCTCGAACTTTTGAAAGAAAGAAATGTAAAGAAAAAGAGAGAGAGAGAGAGAGAGAAAGGTGAGATCAAGAGACCGATAAAACAGATCCATTCGTTCGTTCTCGTTCGCGGCACCAACCAACCAACCAACCAACCAAATACTTACTTCTTTCCCTAACTATTTTCCCCTCATCTTTCTCTTACTTTGGCCATTCCTTAACCACCCTTCTCTCTCTCTCTCTCTCTCTCTCTCTCTCTCTCTCTTCCTCTTTCTCTTTCTATGTCTATTCCGGTTCCAGTTTAGAACGTTAAAAACTTTCCGCACTCGTAAATGAGGTATCCTACCAGCTAGCCGAGTTTTATGACCCATTTGCATCCAGGTTTAAAAGAGAGACGGAATAGAAGTAGAATGAGGAGGAGGAGGAGGAGGAGGAGGAGGAGGAAGAAAATCCGCAATTAAACCACGCAGACATGCCACGTTTCTTTCTCTATCCATCCATCCATCCATCCATCCATTCATCCATTCATCCATTCATCTCATCCATTTATCCATCTATCCATCTATCTATCTCTCTGTCTTTTTCTAAGCGACGATACTTCCCATTTACCCTAACCACCAGAGATTATGCCGCATTAACCAATTCTACCATCCGCAAATACACGACGACGACGTTGCCATAACATTTCTCACCCTTTATTTCGAACTCGTTCGATCAGCCCTCATCAGTTTCGTCCTTTCTATTTTTTCCCTTTCTCTTTGACATCTTATTCTTACCCTCTTCATCGCCTCTTCCCCCTCACATCCCTCCATCTCCCCCCCCCTCTCTCTCTCTCTCTCTCTCTCGTTGTCAATCCCAATTTGTGAGATTATAGTCGTACAATTTTCAGAATAGTTTACAGGCTCAAAGAGAAGGAAATGAATGAGACTTTATAAGAAAATTTGTTATAGAAATCCGAAACCCCCATTACTGCTATTACTACTATTACTATTATTATTATTATTATTATTATTATTACTACTACTACAACTACCGCTACTGTTATTACTCGTTACTCGGCGCAATTTGAAAAAATCCGTCTGTCCCTTAAAACAAACTCTTTTTCGAACGCTTTTAGTTTATTATTCGTACGCTTTGAAACGAACGAGTACGCGATACGCGTGTTTTTCTTATCGTACGAATATTATTACGTTCGGGCAGAGGGGTATAAGGGGGCTCAGGCTGTACGAAGGGGCGTGTGATGGTCGCTCAGAGGGATGGTAATGGGGGCGCAGGCGGGTTGGCTGGTCAGAACGTTAAAATAATTCAAAGAAAATATTATCCTAACGGGTGTGTATATATATATGCAGATTCGATTTTTTATCGTTTCAACATAACTCCAACGGTGCCGTACTGTTATTTCGGGAGAAAACCTTTCGAAAAATTCTTATTAATTGTTGTTATTATTATTATTATTATTATTATTATTATTATTATTATTATTATTATTATTACTGTTTTTATCTTGTCCTATCAATTGATCGACCGAATCGAATAAGCTAATACTCTCTCTCTCTCTTTCTTTCTAAACTATCCGGAACTCGAGTACTTTAATATATTATTTCATATATCTCGCGAGAATGCCATTAGATTTTCGCTGTGATTGTAAAACGTGTCTACCATCCCTTCTTACAGTGAATACATTGGAATATGTATGAAGTATAAAGAGTGTGCGTGTATATATGTACACACACACACACACACACACACACGCACATATATATATACACAGCAGACATAGGCAACAACGCAGCATACGCAGCCGACAGGTAAAATGAGAATGCTTCTAGGCTGTTACAGGAATGAGATTTCACTTTGCGCTCGGTTTACATGGAAACCTGCCAGATACGTTCGAGGCAGCTTCAAAACGTCAAAAAAAGAAAAAAAAAAAAAAAAGAGAGAAAAAAAGAAGAAGAAGAAGAAGAAGAAAAAGTTAGAGACGCCTGTCTTCTACGATTCTTTCTCCGACTGACGAGGAAAATAAATAAATAAATAAATAAATAAAAGAAAGGAAAACAGAATTATCGAATCGTCGAAGATATCGGAGAATACATTTCGACGTATACCGATAGGACGAATAAAAGGACAGCTTATTCGATTTTTTTCTTTTTTTTTTTTTTTTTTGCCATAAGTAAGACGTAAATAAAATTAGATACTTTATCGTCGAGAAATTAAATATTAAATTGTATAATAATACATCGAAATCGTCGTCGTCGATCCCGAAAGATTCGAAAACTTTCTCAATATATACATACGTACATACATACATACATACATATACACACATATATAAAATATATCGGGAGTTATTTGAACGCTCAAAAAAAAAAAAAAAAAAGAAAAAAAAAGGAGAATAAAACAAGAGAAAAGAAAAGGAAGGAAGGAAGGAAGGAAGGAAGGAAGGAAGGGGAAAATAAAAAAAAAAAAAAAGGGGGGAACAACAGAAAGAACGATTTATTCCAGATATTCGAACAATAATAGAACTCTCTTCTACAACCCCACACCCACCCCCTCCCCCCAATGGAATTCTTCATGGATTCGACGAACGAACGAACGAACGAACGAACGAACGAACGAACGTAGAGGTAGCTATGGAGAGCGCGAGATGGGGCGGAGGGGGGTGGTTGTGCGCTGGAAGTGATGATGCGGATTTAAGGGGTGGAGGGGTGGGGCTGGGGGAACGCTCGACAGAGAAAAAAGGAACGAGAACCAAAAAACAAAAACAAAAAAAAAAAAAAAAAGAAAAAGAAGAAAAAAAAAAACCCGAGAGAAATAATCCGCAACGCGTTATTTTATTCGCGGGTGCGTGCATGCGTGCGTCGCAAGGCCGACGCACAAAGTTTTCATAAATGGTAGAGCCGGCCGCGCCCTATCCTCGTCCTCCTCCTCGTCCTCGTCCTCCTCCTCCCCTCCCACGGGCCATCACTCCACCCTCTTTAAAAAACATCGGACCAAAAGCGCGGAGCCACTGGGTTCGCACGATGCTCGAAACCCGGATAGGAACACGCGTGCTCGCTGGTTATATACCCACCCCTTTCTTTCTTTCTTTCTACCCCTCTCTCTCTCTCTCTCTCTCTCTCTCTCTCTGTCTGTCTGTCTGTCTGTCTCTCTCGGTCATTTTTCAGGGCGCACGCGCTCGCGCGCTCGCAACGTGCAGCAGACAACGGTTAATCAATGGGCTTCAAGCGCAGTCCCGTGTATCCCGGGATCCTTCTTGATGGACAGCAAGAGCAGCAATTGCGCCAGCAGCAACTGTAGCAATTGCGCCAGTAGCAACGGCAGCAACAGAAATAACAATAACAATAACAATAACAACATCGTCGTTGTCACCGGACCGTCAACAACTACACTGTCGCAGTAGTAATAGTGGTAGTAGTAGTAGTAGTAGTAGTAGTAGTAGAAGTAGTAATAGTATTTATCAACAGTATAGTATCAAGAGGAATGATAAAAGTAACAACATAACGAGAGGATGCATGTTTCTAACGGAATACGATTTGATTCGTTGGTTTATATGTAATACTCGTTGAGTTTTAAAACCGTTGAAGAAAGATAGATAGACAGATAGGTTGATAGATAGAAAGATTGAGAGAGAAAGATATAGAAAAGAGAGATAAAACCAAGACAGAGAGAGAGAGAGAGAGAGAGAGAGAGAGAGAGAGAGAGGGAGGGAGAGAGATGGATTCTGATAGGGTTGGAAGGAAGAAGGCCGCGGGCACGTAAAACTAGCGAGCAATTTAAACTCCTCTCTTTCAAGTTTGCGGCTTTGTTTATGCGAAAGAAAATAATTCGCCGGCATGGTTCTCACCGCATCCGTGAGTACGAGGAGGAGGTGGAGTAAGAGGTGGATATGGAGGTGGAGATGGAGGTGGGCCACAATGAAACCAATGCATGGAAAACGCCAAGCTTCTGCTCCGTAGTATCAAGCGCATCGCTCTAACTCTGGGGTGGAGCAAAAAAATAAGCGAATATGCCGACCGCGTGCGAATCGTCACGCGGAAACGCACGACTACATGATATATCCTCGTCCGTACTTACGTACGTACGCATGCATACATGCATACACACATGCATATGTACGTGGGTTTTTCTGATACGATGATGTGTATATATATATATATATATATATATTCGAACGCTCTCGTATTTCTCACACGCTTATGGACTGTGGACATTTCGAATTGGGCGGGAAAATGAAATCAATATGGCCGACGATACTGCACGAACTCGATACCAACACCACTCTGTCATTTTCTCTTCGTACACGTCACACTTGCCAAAGTTCCCAACCCTTTTTCTTTTTTATTTTCATTCCTACGTGTCCACCATATATATATATATATATATATATATATATATATATATATATATATATATACGTATACGTGTATATGCGTATGCATTTATTTCTTCGTTGTTCTCTCTCTCTCTCTCTCTCTCTCTCTCTCTCTCTCTCTCTATCTATCTATCTATCTATCTATCTATCTCTCTCTGTCTGTCTCGTATCTTCTCTGACGTAGCCGTTAATGAGTAGGACGCATAGGTGTTCGTAAAGTGCACGAAAAAAAAAAAAATCCTATTGTCGGATACGATCGAATAATTAGAGGACAAAAAAGGGCTCCCGGGGATATTTAAATTAACGCAAGGGCGAAATTTTACAATCGGCCCCGATCGAATTGAAAGCGAGGAAGAAAATGAAGAAGAAAAAAATAAAAAAAATTTATAAAAAAAAAAAAAAAAAAAGGACGAAGGAACGAGGATCTGTCCGATCGTGTGACAAAATTCGAAACGAATAAAATAAAAGAGCAAGAACAGAGAAGGAAAGGAAGAAAGAAAAAAATATGTACGCGCGATGATCGATGATGCTGTTGATAACCGTATGCCAAGATTATGCTGATTGTTACGATATATCGAACGATTTGTCGTATATATCGATGTGTACTTCTTTTTTTTTTTATTTATTTATTTATTTATTTATTTTTTGTCTATGGAAATAACGTACATAGGTGTAGTATGGGATATTGCAAAGATTGATGTCGTCATGAAAGATGACGGAAAGATGCAAAGAATGAGAACAGTGACATCGACTCGACGGGGTATATAAATATGAAAATCTGACGAGTTATATAGAAGGGGTGGGGTGGGGAGTAAAGGGCCTGGGGAAACGAATGACGAAAGAATGATAGAAAGAATGAATGAATAGGAGGAAGAGAAATGACAAAAAAGAAATAAAAAAAAAAAAAAAGAATAAAGAAAGAAAATTCATGAAATAATGCATGTATGTATGTATGTATGTATGTATGTACGTGTAATATGTAACGCTTTAGAGTCGTTTGCATTAAGGTATATAGATAAGAATTTATAATGATCGAAGAATTATAACGATCGTGTCCGATCATTAAATGGCAGTCGCGTTTAATGACGATTTCATTGGATAAAATATAGCGCGTCTCCATGATGATGACAACAATGACGAGAACGATGACGATGACAACGACGACGATCGCGTCCGGAACAATTTTCTTTTCTTTTAAACTTCGTTTGAATTAAAATTAAAATTAAAATTAAAATTCTCAAAGTTCGAGTAATTCAATCATTGTATCGATAATGAAATTTTTATCCCAAGCGATGTGATGAATTAGTTAACGAAAGATTAAATTACGAAAAATTATAAGAAGAAGAAGAAGAAGAAGAAGAAGAAGAAGAGGGGTAGGAGATAATTTTACGTGAAAAATATTCAACAAAAATTCTATCTTTTTTTTTCCATGTTTCAATGTGAAAAAAAAAAGACTTACCCTCCCCCGCCCAGCTCGATCTATAGAACGCATCGTCTTACCTGAAATGAAAAAAGAAAAAAATAAAATAAACTATTTATAATATCTAAAAAAAAAAAAAAAAAGAAATAAAAGAATAAAAAAATAAAATAAAATAAATTCAAATAAAATAAGACAATGAAATTATCTCGTTGTCAACGATACGTTATACGGACGAGAAAACGATTGTAATATATCATTTTATAGAAATGAAAACGAATGATTTTTTTATTGAATTATGTTGTAAGAATTATTTATTTGCTATTTTACGTAGAATATTTATACGTATCGTTGTCAATAAAATCGTCATTATTATCTTTAAGTATATTCATTGTTAGATCGTTTATAAAGAAAGTGATATAAGTAGGTAGCGATAAAGAAAGAGAGAGAGAGAGAGAGAGAGAGTCGGAGGAAAAGAAAAAAGAGAAGAAACATGTACAAATAATCATTGAGATTATTATGTGAAAGGTTGATGATACAACGAGAATAATAGTTATGTCGATTATTGTAAACCTAACTCTTTATTTCCATCTCCTTCTCTCTCTCTCTCCTTCTCTCTCTCTCTCTCTCTCTCTCTCTCTCTCTCTCTCTCGTTCTCTTTGTCTCTATTACTCCGTCAATCGTGATTTTCACACGAACGATGGAAATGCGTGTCCACGCGGAAAGAAACAAAAGCGATATGGGGATCGTAAAGAGAAGAAAGAAAGAAAGAAAGAAAGAAAGAAAATTAAAATGATATGGACGAAACGAGAGAAAACGAATGAGTGAGCTGGTGAAAGAGAAAGAGAAAGATAAAAAGAGAGAGAGAGAGAGAGAGAGAGGGAGAGAGAAAGAAAGAAGAGAAAAATACCGGAGAAGGATAATGCGAAGTGCGGTCTCGTCGTTCAGAATCACTCTGA
>OU964974.1:5755484-5762984 GCA_918808275.2 Dolichovespula sylvestris | reverse complement strand
TAAAAATTGATTGTATCCGTACTTATACATACACACCCGCACACACACACACACACACACACACGCATATACGCTATTGTTTCAATATGAAAAATTAATAAAATGTCAGGGAGGATAAGCGACATTTAATTATCGCGAAATGTCTGGAAGAACTAATATTATAGTATAAAGGTAATATTGAAAAGTAAAATGAAAAATTTAAAACGGATGTAACACGGTTACGACGAAAAGGCTCGTGGGCACGTAACTATCGGAGATTTCGACGCCCGAGTGTGTGTGTGTGTGTGTGTGTGTGTGTGTGTGTGTAAATATAATCGGAAAATAGACCGTTTTTTACGTCGTCTGGTTTGTGTCTGACGAGGAAAATGGTAAAAGGAAAAAGAGAATGAAATAAAACCGAACTGAACTTATTAACGCAACACGCCCAATTAATGAAAAAGAAAAAAAGAAAAAGGAAGAGAAAATGAAAAAAAAAATACGAGATATTTCCACGAAACGATAGTAGAGATTTTCCGAATTTTCCAAATTTTTCATACGCCCGTTATTATATCTATTCGACCGTAAATAAATGTTCGGAAACGAATTTTTTTGACATTGTTGAAATTACAAAAAAAAAAAAAAGAAAAAGGAGGAAAATGAAATTCGTTTCAGAAATTAAAAAAAAAAAAAAGAAGATTGTTGAAATTACAAAAAAAGAAAAGAGAAAAAAGAAATTGGTTTCAGAAGTTAAAAAGAAAAAAAAAAGAAAGAAAGAAATTCTATATTATAAAAGTATCGTCAGTTTATATATATATATATATATATATATATATATATATATATATATATATATATATATATATATATATTTTCTCTACTTACTTAAACACGGATTAAAAAGCACAATACATAAATCTTGTTTTATCCGTACAAGTTACCAGGATATATATAATAAAATATTAACGAAGTTTTAATAAAATAAGTTAGATACCTAACCTATCTATCTACCTACCTGTCTACCTATCTACCTACCTACCTACATACCATCCTACTTATCTGTTTAGTTTTCGATCAGTTAATTTACTTCAAAGAAATTTCCTTCGAGCGTGAAATATAATGGAAAATATTTTATATTAGTGAATAAAAAAGAGAAAAAATAAAGAGAGAGAGAGAGAGAGAGAGAGAGAGAGAGAGAGATATTTATCGAAACGAGTAAGTTTGACCTAGATAGTTAGGGACTCGTAAGAACCACGAATTAACATTGATATATAATGATATTATTATTATTATAGAGAAAGTTTTCGTTCTCCGAAAATGTCCCCTAACGGCGATTGAACTCTCGTGTTTTTTTTTTTTTTTTTCTTTTTTATTTTCGAGTACTGTAATAAAATTCGACTGTGACGACGCGTAAAATATGTAGGTAGGTATACACGGTTACGGTTTATTCGGTAAACATCGAATTTAATAAACGAGCGGACAGTGAAAGCGAGTAAAAGTGTCGCGTTGGTTGTAAGCGTTAATTAAACGAAAAAAGGAAAAAAAAGAAGTCAAAGAGAAAAAAGAAACACACAGAGAATGAGAGAGAGACAGAGAGAGAGAGAGAGAGAGAGAGAGAGGAACCAGCAGGTAGGAGACAACGTTCGAGATAATATCTTAAGTCGAAAGTGGGAAAGAAGGTTTTCGTATGGCGGAGTTATTTCGTTTAAGAAATTATAAGAAAGTTAAAATAACGACGTTCCGGATTTTTAAATCGTTACACATTGTACGATATTAATGATGGTAAGTATGTAAGAAGAGGGAAGATCGAGGACGACTAGGACGCAAAAAGGATAGAAATAATAATAATAATAATTAATAATAATAATAATAACAATGATTTGATGAGCGTTTATTTGCCGTACGTAATGAAATGATTAATAGAATAAATAAATTTGAACGAGTAGGTAGGAGTTAGTGAAGCAATACGTTCATTCTTATATATGTATATATGTACACGCGCGTATCCCTTACTAATTATAATTAACGATCGAAAGTATTTTCGTCTGTATTGAATAACATTCGAATCATTTTAATAATGATAAATCGAATTTCGAATTATAAATCGATTTTATATACATATTTCGATAATAAAAAAGACCCTTCGTTCGTTCACGATAACATGAAATTAGACAAAATATATAACGAGTAAAAAAATCAAGTAATATGTAAACGTATATGGAAAAAAAAAAAAGAAAAGAAAAGAAAAAAAAAAGAAAGAAATAGAAGAAGAAGATCATTGACGAACGAATTATCAATCGTTATCATCGCGAAGATATATCACTTATTATAATAAATATATACATGACCGGGGAAAAAAAAGGAGGATCTCTATTTCGCGATATAATCTGCTTTATCGTATATAGAAACTCTTCGAAACGCGCAAGAGAGTGAAGGAGAAAGATTTTCCACGTGAGATGAACGCGCGTATCGATTAATCGCTCTTTCAGCGATTACTGATTGACTGAGAGATAGAAAGATAGAAATTGAAATAGAGAAGATAGATAGATAGATAGATACATAGATAGATAGAGATAGACGTTTGAATAGGCATGGTATAGAAAGACGGTTTGTAGGACGATGAAATCACTCGTATTGTAATAGAAAGATTTTGTTGAAGTAGGAAACACATACGTGCGTGCGATAGATCGTTCGTTCGAACGAACGAACGAACGAACGAACGAACGATTGATTCGATCGACCGATTTAAAGAAAGATAAAGAGAGCGCGTGCGAGAGAGAGAGAGAGAGAGAGAGAGAGAGAGAGTACTTTGATAGTAGCATCGGACGGGCAAGCAGGTACCCAACAGTCCAGAACGGTCCAGAGAGTGATGCGCGTTTGTATTTAGAATTCTCTGACACGAGAGAATTACCGACGCAAACGAGTTCATCCATCCATTCCTCTCTCTCTCTCTCTCTCTCTCTCTCTCTCTCTCCTTCTCATTCTCTCTGAAACAGCTTTCGAAAAGGAGAGAAGAGAACGACGATAGTGTGGTTCTAACGCAACACAACACCCCTCCTCCTCTCGTTCGTCGGTTGTTACGGTTTAGTTGTATTTCCTCGGTGTTGTTCACTCCGCAGTTTCGCACCACCACCCGGGCTCTTCCCCCTCCTCACCCCTCCGCGCCGCTCTACCTCCCACCCTCCTACCAGCAGCTTCCCCCATGAGCCTCGATAACCCCCCCACCGAAGCTCCGCCCGTTACCCCTTGCAATCTCTCCTCTATCGTTTACTCGCGCTCAGCGGAAAGACGCGCGCGCATCCGCATATTCGAAGGAATCTCTCCTCCTCCTCCTCCTCCTCCTCCTCCTCCTCCTCCTCCTCCTGGACGGACGGCCGTCTGAAAAGGGTCGAGGTGTAAGGCTTGAGGTTGAGACCGAGGTTGAGATTGAGAGGACGAGAGAGCATAGGAATGAGGTGGATGCGGATGGGTTGAACGGGGACAGGTGAAATCTTGAGAGGAGTAGAGATGAGAGGGAAAGAGGTTCGACGAGGGTCGACTAGGGTCGACGAAGAAGAAGAAGAAGAAGAGGAGGAGGAGGAGGAGGAGGAGGTAACAATCGAATGAAATCAGAGACGCAAGGTTTTCGGAAAGGAGGAGGAGGAGGATGGCCGACGACGTGCTTCTCGCAGCCGTTTGTACGATGCGATGCGATTCTATGCGATTAAGTCGTTGTTGAGTTAGCAGGAAAAGAAACGATAACAGGCAACGTCTCTCTCTCTCTCTCTCTCTATTATTTCTCTTTCTCTCTTACTCTATTTCTCTATTTCGTACAGAAGAATAGGTACCGGTGTCACTTTGTCCAATCCACGACAACTCGTTCTTTCTCTCTTTTTCGAATCGTATACGAGAAGACGAGATAGAGAGAAGAAAAATCGACGTGTTTCTCCCCCCCCCTCTCTCTCTCTCTTTAGCATCCATTTCACGTCGAACTCTCTCTCTCTCTCTCTCTATCTTTCTCGTATTCCCGTACCACGAAAATTGCAGCGCAATCGGTGTGACGGTGTAGTTGAGAGTGTTGCAGGTAAAATGCCTGCGGCAGATTTTCGACTGTAGCTTGCATCGGTGGGTAGAATTGATATCTCTTTTTCTCTCTCTCTCTCTCTCTCTCTCTCTCTTTCTCCTTTCTCTTTCCCTCTTAACGCTAGGTATTATTTCATTACGCTGCACAGGCTCGAACGAGCCCAGGACTGCTTTATCGCGAATCTACGCTCCGTTGAATACGCCTGTAATCGATATCGCCTCTTTCCCAACCCCCACAAAACCCCACCCCACTGCCACTACCACCACCTATCTACCTACACCTCCATCTCCTCCTCTTCATCTTCCCGCCCTCTCACATCCACCCTCTCAACCTCCCTCCTCTATCCCCTACCCCATCTCCATCTCCCCCCGTTCGAACACACAATCCAACAATCCCGTACAAATTGCACGAACGATACTCGATACAAATTCTCGCGACGTTTTAATCGAGAAAGTATGAATCCTAGCCCTCGTCGTTCTCTCTCTCTCTCTCTCTCTCTCTCTATCTCTCTCTATCTCTCTCTATCTATTTATCGTTCTATCTTTCTCTCTCATCGGTGTGTTACGATTTGACTCCTAACCGAATCACGTAGGTACATTTGCACACGGGACATAGGGCAACAACAAGCCGATTAAAGGGATCCTGTTCGGTCTTAACGATAATCCGAGATAATCTAACGGACATCGTGACGTTCGGTTTCTTAGGTATCGCAGATTTACGTTAGATCGATCGTCCGTTCTATCACGTATTTATTTTTTATCGTGATTAAGGAAAAAAAAAAAAATTGGGAGGTTGCGCGTCGTAAAATTATTAATTTCTTTGTTCTTTTTTTTTTATCGTCGTTATACTGTAAGTCATCTTGAAAAGATTCGTATCGTTGGATTTGATCATTTCCCTTTCTTCCTCTAACCCCTTAGTTTACATTATTTTTACTCCAAAAATTCCATCAAAAAATATTGCCGGATACGCGTGTATATGTATGCGTGTGTGCGTGTGTGCGTGTGTGACGTTTTAGATCGAGTGAGTGAGTTGTGATACGTGACACCGATAGACACGTGCTTGTACACTTTCGTTATTTCGACGTATTTTTATTTTATTTGTCTTCTTTTATTTGTTAAATATTTATTTTCTTTTTCTTTTTTTTTTTTTTTTTATTATATTTTGACTCGCTTTATACGATTTATGATTCCAACCAATACAGCGACTATAAGCCAGCTAAACGTTTAACGTTTTACAGAATATCTATATTTATTCGAATCTCGTAGTTCTATCCTTCCATCCTCTTTTCTATTTTACTTTATCTTTCTTTATTCATTAAGACAATGCAAGTCGAAATGAAGAGAGAGAGAAAGGAAATTATTGTAGTCGTACGAATAAAACCGATTTTAATCGATGATAATCGTTCATTTTCAACGATTAATTATAGAAAACAATTTTTCTTATCTAAAACGTACGTACGTTCCAGAACGTACGTACATACATACATAAATATATATATATATACATATACATATACATATAAATACGTATATGTTCGCAGAGTCTATATACTTTAGACGTTTATTTTACACTTTCTCACAAAGTAGGAAGGAAATAACGTTGGCATTTAGAACGAGATTTTCGCGTGTATAGGGAACTTTCAGCGTCGCCCGAGCGCGAATTAAGCACGTACGTGCGAGCCAGTAGAAGGCGGATTTAAGCTACGTCGAAGGAAATAGGTGTGTGTACGAGGCGTGAGAAAGGGAGAACAAAAGGAGGGTGGGAGGAGGAGGAGGAGGAAAGTGGGTGGTAGGAGAAGTGACGAAGAAAGAAAGTGAGAGAGAGAGAGAGAGAGAGAGAGAGAGAGAGGTAAAGTCGTTTAGACAAGAAAGATCGCGTTCCGGTTGGTTTCGCGTTTGTTTATTTTTTTTTTTTTTTCAGTTTTCTCTAAGTTATGAAGAGAAAAGAGAGAGAGAGAAAGTGCATGAAAGAGGAGGTATAAAGAGTACGTGCCTCTGTTCGACGTCGAACGGCTTACAAATTTTTTTTTTTTTTCCAGGTGGTTCTCGTAAATTCGAACGTAAACACAAACACACACGCACATACACACATACACGTACAAACACATACGCTGATTCCGTATAACGCTCGAAACGTCCATCGTTATTATATCTAGCTTCGACAAGGAAGAATTATATGTGGGATTATTTTTATCGGAACATTCAGAAAGAGAGAGAGAGAGAGAGAGAGAGAGAGAGAGAGAGAGACTGTTTCCATCTTTTTCTCACTTCCTATTAAAATACGAACGCGTCCTCTATCGTAACGAAAGATTAGACAATTTTGTTGTTTTTCCTTTTTTTTTTTTTTTTTTTTATGATATAAAACGTAAAATAAAATATAAAATATTACCTTTCCTTTCTTCCTCGTCTTTTTTTTTCTTCTTTTTTTTTTTTTTTAGAGAGAGAAAAGAATAACCGAAAAGAATGAGAAAAAAAGAATATTAATACCACTGACAATGATAAATTAAAATTTTTAAAATTTACTAATAATAATGATGATGATGATGATGATGATAATGATAATGATAGGTAAAATTTACGACAGAAAAGTTTGCAAAATTGTTCCCTTAACATGACATCCTGCGGATAAATAGTTTAGTTTAGTTTGAAAGAATTTACTTTGACGCGTCGCAATGGGAATTCTTCTTCTTCTTCTTCTTTTTATTTTTCTCGTTCGAAGGGAGTCAAGTTAAAAGCGACACCGTTCAAGTAAGTATCCAATCCAACGGTTCGATCCGGTACGATGGAAGAAGAATTAAAAGGATTCATAATGAAACGGGTCTCCCCCATGGCGTTAATAACGATGGAACGTTACGTCGAATCATGAAATATGTCAATAAGAGAATTTCCATGGTATTTATTTGTTCGGATATTAAGCTCATTTCGCGTTACGTCATCTTTCAAAAATAAATTTCATTTTACATACATACATATAAATATAAATATATATGACGATTAATCAACGAGATATTTTCCTATAATAAAAGGAAGAGAGACGAAAAAAAAAAAAGAAAGAAAGAAAGAAAGAAAGAAAGACGATAGAAAAAATTTTTTAACATATCACTTATACGAACGATACGAATGAATTACTTCATATCAGTTTCGCCAAATTTATATCTTTCTTTTTCTTTTGTTTTTCTGTGTGTGTGTGTGTGTGTGTTTTTACAAATTTAACATTAATGGTACGAAACGATATAACAATTGTTAGATTATGAAATAGATTTAATAGATTTAAATAGATAAAATAGATTATAAAATAGATTTTCGTCGATGATTATTAAATTATTGTTTAAATAAATATATATATATATATATATATATATATATATATATATTTAACGCGATAGTGCGTGCATATACGTACATATATATACGTACTATATTAATCGAGGCAAAAGCCTCTCCAACGTAGGGTTTAAATTC
>OU964974.1:5737984-5745484 GCA_918808275.2 Dolichovespula sylvestris | reverse complement strand
TTAACGGCGAGGATTGAAATCGGATTTGTTGGGAGAGTGGCTTGGTAGAATCGTTGCATAGCATTGCGTTACAGTGCGTTGCATTGCGTTACATTGCGTTGAGTTGCATTGCGTCGCATTGCGTTACGTTACGTTACGCTGCTTCGATAGATCTTGCATGGTTGAAACGGGAATACAGAAACGACGGGAAGGTTACGAGAGATAGAGATATAGATAGAGAGAGAGAGAGAGAGAGAGACTGTGTGAATGATAGAGAGAGAGAGAGAGAGAGAAAGAAAAAGAATGATAGGTTGGATACATACTTAGAGACAAATAAAGAGAGAGAGAGAGATAGAGATAGAGAGAGAATGATGTTGTAGACAGGCTGTTGTTCCCAACAATTTGGTCGATCGAATTACTCCACTCTTCGTATAGTCGTTGAATTTTAAGAGGAAGAAAAAAAGAAAAGGAAGAGATAGAGATAGAGATAGAGAGAGAGAAAGAGAGAGAGAAAGGGAGAGTAATAGTGTTGTACGGTGGCTAGGTTGCGGTACATATAAGCTACAATTAGATAGAGTGACAGAAAGAGACAGAGAGAGAGAGAGAGAGAGAGAGAGAGAGAGAGAGAGAGAGAGAGATTCTTTCCCACGAGTCGTTGAACTAGCTTTGTATCGTGCAATCGTAAATATGCACGTGTGTGTATATATATATATATATGTATGTATGTATGAATGTATGTATGTATGTATGTATGTATGTATGTATGTATGTATATTAGCAAAGCTTAGAAGGAGAGAGACGGAGAAATAGGATAGAAAGAGAGAGATAGAGATACAGAGATGGGAGTGAAAGGGTTAACAGTACTAACTTCAACGTCAGTCTCCTAACACGAGAGTTCCACTAGGAGGACGGATTAATTAAGGTCGCTAGGAGACTGCGCCGCCGCCATCGCCCCCTCTCGACTCACTCCATTTTCCTACCTCTACTTCCCCCTCCCCTCCTCTTTCTCCTCCTCCACATACTCCTCCTCCTTCTCCACTCTTGGTGGGGTTCTTTTTTATTTTTTATTTTTATTTATTTATTTTTTTTTTATTTATTTTTTTTTTTTACTATATCCTACGACGACGACCTCTCTACTCTACTCTACTCTATTCTACTCTACTCTTCGTCGATCATAAAAATGAATCGGCTCTTTTATTATACCATCGAACGTATCAAAATTGTGATATAACGAATTTACAATCTTCGTTTATCTTTGCGCAATCTTATTATCTTTCTATAATAGATTTTATGTGTATATATATATAGATATAGATATATTATTCTTATATCTTATATTCTTATATCTTCTTATATCTTTCTATAATTATCTTTCATACGTATATTTTATATATATATATATATATATATATATATATGTATATATATATATATGTAGATATAAAGAACAATGGAGTACCCAGACCGTTCGTAATTTTTACTTAGGATTTCTCCCGATGGGCGGGGCGGGGGATGGAAGATAAAGGAAATGTTAAAATGAAACGAAATAAAGTTTAAAGACGAGACGAAATCGAATGATCATCGTGAAATCGTTGCGCTCGATTGCCTTACGATCGGCGTACTGTATAATCAACGATTACACGTAATTTCACAAAGTGAAATTCCCTTTTAGCAACGATATATAAAAGCCATAGAGAGAGAGAGAGAGAGAGAGAGAGAGAGAGAGAGAGGGAGAGGGAGAGAGAGAAACGATCGGTGTACTTGCGGAAAGTACTGGTCGATGATGGTGATGGTGGTGATAGTGATGGTGAATGGTGGTGATGGTGATGGTGATGGTGGTGCTACATTTTTTTGCCGTGAACGCCGATCAACCGAGTCTTTGCACGACCAACCGATTATGGTAGTTTGCACGCTCGAATAAACCGAAGATGTCGTGACGAAAGAAAAAGAAGAAAAGGAAATAAAAAAAAGAACAAGCTATGAACAGAGCGAGCCAACAACAAGACAGAGACAGAGAGAGAGAGAGAGAGAGAGAGAGAAGAAAAAAAATTAAACTCTTGAACTCTTGCGAAGAAAGAAAAAAATTAGAGTGAGCGAATGTTCGCGAGAAAAGAAAACGAATAAAAAGAAAAGAAATTGAAAACGATAACTCATTTCTATTTGTTAGCATTGCGTTATGTTATTCATATACATACGTAGATATATGTATATATATATATATATATATATATATATATATATATAGAGAGAGAGAGAGAGAGAGAGAGAGAGAGAGAGAGACATAAAAAAAAAAATTTTCACACTGGAGGTTAACCGTATAACAACGTTGGCCATAGTGAAAAATTGAAATACGTTTTATATAACATACATACAGGTGTACAGAGGTTATAATCTGATTGAGTATTAAAACGAGTACAAGCGAAATATTTAAATAACTTTTTCCCATCGTTTTCCTCCTCTCTCTTTTTCTTTCTCGCACACACAAACACACACACACACACACACACACACACACACAACAGACATAGAAATAGACACAGACACAAATACTCTTTCTCTATCTTTCTCTCTATAGTATATATAATATGTTCCGTACTACCGCGCGCCATCGAATATAATCCGATTCGCTAATATTTCAGTATCAAAAGCCACGAAAGCTTCTTTCCGGTTATTCCGCGAGAACGATTATATAAACGCGGCGGTACAGCACGCCCATGATTTTCAATATGCTTGTTCACACGGAGAAATACCCTTGAGAGATTTTTCGTCGCTAGCCAAACGTGCATATATATATATATATATATATATATATATATATATATATATATATATATGTGTACGTTTCTACGTATATCTCTACGTAAATCCGTTAAAACAAAAGCCATTATAATAACGCAACGAACGACGATACAAAATTCTTGATTAGGGTTATAACGAGTATAGAAGGACATTTTGGGTAGCGGACGTACCATTCAGGGAATTGCCAATAATACGTCAATGAAATATCAATTGTAGTTATTTCAAAGGTTCCCATTCGTGTCCTACGCAATTTAATTTCCCCCTTTCGTTCTCTTTCTCGATATGCGCGCGTATGCGCGCGTAAACATGCAAACTCTTTTGTAATCTCCGTTATTATTATTAATGCTTTTCATCGTCGATGACTGTTTGAACGAAACAATTAATGCATACTCGAGAGATAGATAGATAGATAGATAGAGAGAGAGAGAGAGAAGTAACAACGCGTACGCATATATATATATATATATATTCTACAGTACCTCCTACGTCACGCAATGGACGTTGCGCATTTCGAGAAAATTCTCGTAGCCAACGTAAATTATCTCGAACTCATTCGATTGTTGATTCTTTACTTTCTCCTTTTTTTTTTTTTTTTAACGACGCGTGAAAATTGTTATAAAATCGCTTGACATATTTTTCTTTACCTCTCACCCACCACCACCCTCTCTCTCTCTCTCTCTCTCTCTCTCTCTCTCTCCTCTATCTATCTATCTATTTATCTATCTCTCTATCTTTCATAAAGTGAACGTTGGCATTGAAGTCTCTCGAAAGAAACAATTATAATGGTTCACGACGAGTTTCTTCGAATGCTTGTCATTTCTTCTGATTTCTTTTTTTAACTTTACTATCTCTTTTTCCCCTCTTCTCTTTGAAGAGGGTGATATAATGAAGAAAAGAAAAAAGAAAAAGAATAAAAAAATAATAAATACAAACTGAAAAACGTTGATTGAAATGATATGCCAATTGCATTTCGTGCGTGTCGCTTGTGTGTGCGCGTGTCGTATGATTATCGTGAAAAATAGAACGAGGTAGAGAGAAATAGAAAAAAAAAAAAAACATATTCATATATATACATATAAAATGAATAAAAGAGAGAGAGAGAGAGGGAGAACGAAAAGTGGTAGGTTATATAAAACGTCGGTGTTGAATCGTAGATTTGTTTTCGGTGTAAAGGAAAATCAAATGGCGCGTTGTGCTCTATTAAAAGTCGAAATAAAACTCTCCCGGGGAGGATTATGATCGCGTGTTTTAACCACCGAACAAATGTTACGCGATGGGTGGTTAGTTGAAAGCACTCAGACCCACCCCACCCCACCTCAACCCACCACAACCCACTCTTCTCTCTCTCTCTCTCTCTCTCTCTCTCTCTCTCGAATAATCAACCTTTGCCCTACTACTTTCAACCTTACGCGTTTCTTCCCTACCAACCACTCTCCCATCTTCATTATTTTCTTTTATCCTTCTCCCTCCTTCCCTCTTTTTTCCTTTTGTCATCTCCTCTGCCTCTTTTTTTTTTTTTTAATCTTCTTTTCTTTGTTTTCCGTATCGCAGATATTCGGTTAATATTTTTCCTCATACGTGATATATTCGGTATATGGGGAAAAAAAAATAAAAATAAAAGAAAAATTGCTGAATGATTCAATGACTTCCTGGCCCGTTTGTTAAGCGAAAAGTTTCTACTACCTTTTATAGGGAGATAGAGGGAGGGGGGGGCGGAACGAAGAACATCGTAGTGGATATCATTAATAGTGCATACTGTGTGCGAACTCACATAATGGATTCCGCCAAGCCATTCATATGTACCAACCGAGATCAATGTTTTATTTTTGAATTGGCAATGAGTCTCCGGAATAGATATTTAATGTGGTATACAGTCTTCGAGGGAAAGAAAGAGAGCGTTAGAGAGAGAGAGGGGGGGGGATCTTCTTTCGACATTTTTACGATCATTTCTTTTTTTGTTTCTTCTTGTTTACTTGTTTATTTCTTTTCCTTTTTTATCTCGAACGATGCAAGCCCACATTGTTCGAAGATAAACATTTATATAATCTACAGAAGTATACGATAATTGTAAATGTTCAGAAGAGAGAAAGAAGAAGAAGTTAAAAGGAAAAATAAAAATTAGAATGAAAAGAAAATGATCATTGAACAATTTAAATAATACAATATAATATAATATAATATAATATAATATGAATATAATGCGATGATCTTTCGTATGCTTGTAAATATCCATACGTACATATGGATATGATAAAAAAAAAAATAAAAAGAAGAAAAAATAAAGAAAAAGATAATAAAAAATGAAAATAATTTCGAATATATAATCAACACGCGACCGATATAATTCGATTGATATAATTTATCTCACTTCGATATTCTTTCTTTCTTTCTTTCTTTCTTTCTTTCTTTCTTTTGCTTTTTTTTTTTTTTATTTTGCACGCGACGATACAACGCAACGCCCTCCCCCCAAAGGCCTTTAATATTAGTCCCGATACATTTTATCTCGTGGAGTTAACGACGATAATAGGACGACGATTTTACAATGGGTTTAGATCTAATGTTCTCTAACTCTTACCATGAATAACGTGTATTAGACGATTATCTTAACGCGATGTTACGTGCTGAATGCATCGGTTTCTGTTTCCCGACGAGCAATGAAATAAACCTTGCAGAGGATAAGCCATGTCGGTTGAAATAGAGAGACAGAGACAGAGAGAGAGAGGGAGAGAGAGAGAGAGAGAGAGAGGGTAAAAGAGAGAAGAAACAATGAATTCGAGCTTCGTTACAACATGCAACTTGAATATCGCTCAAAGTCCGTAATATATATTCGAATCCACGCGATAAGAGATTACAACGTCCGTACCGTGTCCCGAGGAACGATCCTTAAACTTTTAACGAAAATATAAACCAACGGCCTATGTAATTTTCCCGGATAAACTTTTTGATCTCCGGTTTCTATTATTATATTTCATTTCTTTTCTTTTCGACGATCGATATTCCCAGTTTTTATTTTCATTTCATTTATTTTTTCTTTCTTTCTTTTTTTTTTTTTTTTTTTACCTTTTTTAGCATCGATGCCGAATAAGAGAGAAAAATAAATTAATAAGTAAATAAATAAATTAATTAATTAATTTAGATATTAATTCACGTGAAACAAATCCTTTATCGTTTCATATCGATACAATCGACGGATCTAACGAACGAAATAACGTCTGTTTTACAAAACGTACGTACGTTTCAGAAAACGATACATAAAACATATGTCGCGCGATGTTATACGAATGAAAAGAAAAAAAAAAAAGAAAGAAAGAAAAGAAAAAAGAACAGAAAATTTTTTCACTCGAGACATACAGGACAGAGAGAGAGAGAGAGAGAGAGAGAGAGAGAGAGAGAGAGAGAGAGAGAGAGAGAGAGAGAGAGAGAGAGAGAGAGAGAGAGAGAGAGAGAGAGAGAGAGAAAGAGAAAGAGAGAATATGTCTCGTGATTTCGTTTAAAGTAATGTCGTATCTTTCTCGGTGTGAATTGGTTGTTTGGGAGGAAGAGCGAAGGATTGTAAGGGTGGAAGTGGGGGGGGGGGGGGAATAGAAAAGGCTTGAGACACGTAGGTTAATATTTTGGGAAGAATAGAAATAACCTCGGCATGGTTAGCGAAACGTCCGTTTAGAAGAGAATTGCCTAGAGTGTGGCCTCTTCACCCATTAACTTTGATATGCTTATAAAACGTAGTTGTGTAGGAGAGAGAGAGAGAGAGAGATAGATAGATAGATGGATGGATGGATGGATGGATAGAGAGAGATAGAGAGAAAGAGAGAGAGAGAGAGAGAGATAGATAGATAGATAGATAGATAGATAGATAGAGAGAGAGAGATAGAGAGATAGAGGGAGAGAGAGAGAGAGAGAGAGAGAGAGAGATAGCGGGAATCGACGGGTGCGCCCATTTTGTGCCTATAGGTTATGTACGTACGTACGTATGGTAGATACCTATAACCTACACGATAGGAAGAAGGACGGAGATATAGGGGAGAATAAGAGATAGAGAGAGAGAGAGAGAGAGATGGGTTGGTGCGAGCCAGTAGTGTGTACGCTCAGCCGGCCGTATAGAGTTTCCAAATTTAATAGCCCTGTGTCGAGTAGAACGTAGGAATGAGGAATGGGCACACGTGTGTGTGTGTGTGTGTGTATGTGTGTGTGCATATATGGGATAGATACATAGAGACATATACAAAATATACCCATATACGGTGGGTAGCTCTCGACTATAAATACGAGAGCTGGTTGATTATACGGAACCCCCGTGTCAAACCACCCTCTTTGGTTCACCCTCTCTCTCTCTCTCTCTCTCTCTCTCTCTCTATCTGTCTGTCTGTCTGTCTGTCTGTCTCTCTCTGTCTTTATCTGTCTATCTTTCTCTCTTTCTCTATCCTCTCTTCCTGAATCCATCCGGTTATTTAACCGTAAAGTACCATACGTATCCACGAACCTTCACCATGGAATTTTTATTCTCTAGTTCGTAGTAGTATGACACGGGCGCACAACATTGTATATGGGAGCGCGATCGAGTATCATCAAATATTTGCCCCCCTCCACGAGGATACGTTTTGCTCTCGCATTTGAGAAACTTCTCGTTCTCGTATATTTCTCTTTTTTCTTTTTTTTTTATTATTCCTCTTCTTCATGTTTCTTCTCTCTCGTTCCCACTCTATCTCTTTTCTTTTTCTATGA
>OU964974.1:5725484-5735484 GCA_918808275.2 Dolichovespula sylvestris | reverse complement strand
CTCTCTCTCTCTCTCTCTCTCTCACTCTCTCTTCTTTCTCTCTCTCCCGTCTTTGTTCATCTTCGTCGGCATGGAATTTCGATTAGGCTACCGGCAATAATCACGAGTACGATGTCGAGCACGAATAAGAGAGACAGAGAGAGACAGAGAGAGACAGAGAGAGAGAGAGAGATCTCCCCCACTCCTCCCATCCTTCCTAGTTCCACAACGTTCCTCCTCTTCATTCCCGTCATTGTTAAGATTTTTCGTTGTAGAATAAAGTTAATTCTCTACGTAAATTAAGAGGCATGCGTGCGTGGACGGAAAGAAACATTTTTTTCGAACGTTCCCTCTATCACACTTTCGAAACCCGAAAATATTTTCACGAATATTCGGTGACGAAAGGGATAAAGGGAAAAAAAAAAGAAAAAAAAGAAAGAGGAAAGAGAAAAATAGGATAAAAATTAAAAAGTACAAAAAAAAAATGGAAACAAACAAATATGGAAATTGAATTGATGGATATATTGTTGTATCTGGCATCGTTCGAAATTGTTTTAATTTTGCCCAATCCCCCTTCTCCTCCCTCTCTCCTTTTTACACCCCTTCCGAAAATTGTCGTCGCTCGATATATTATATCGAAAGCGATTTTATCGACCGACATGAAACTTTTGCTATCAAAAAAAAAAAAAAAAGAAAAAAAAAAGGGGGGCAACGACAAACGATAATGCGATTCGATATAGAAAACAATTGTTATAATTGATTTCGATTTAATTCGGCTCATCGACGGAATCGTAAATTTTCAGCTTTGTGAAACGGTCTTCTCTCTCTCTCTCTCTCTCTTTCTCTCTCTTTTTCTCGTTCTCGATCTATCCGTGTATCTATCTATCTATCTATGTATTTTTTTCTTCTAACGTTGCGGCGGTTTAGACGATGTAGGAAAAAGAGTTAAATGGTAATTAACGTATCGCAAAACCTCGCGAGATATCGATTTATGTATATATAGATATATTATATATATATATATATATTCCGATCGATATTGCACGTATTGTTAAAAGCACCATTTCCGGGGATAAAAAATATAATATTGTATTATAACACATTTACAAAGGTATATACGTTATAATGTATAATATATAATACGTATTTATATATATATGTGTGCGCGCGAGCGCGCGTGTGTGTGCGTGTCTATAATATATTCACGCGTTTATGACTCCTTTATAAAAATATAAAACTATAATTCCGCAAGAGCAAATCCGATAATTCATTAATGTCGACGTTAACGTGAGCAAAGCGCGAATTTTATAATATCGTATTTGAGAGAGAGATAGAGACAGAGAGGGAGTCGAAATGAAACGCATCGGGAATCTTTCGTATTAAATGTTTATCGGCTCTACGATTTCAACCAAATGAATTATGCACGATCGCTTAGTATGTATTCTCCGAACATTCGTAATATATGTTTTTGGATTTTATACTCCATCATCAATTTTTGACGATATTCGTCCGATCTATTAACGATGATAATGCGACGACTTTGTAGCTAATTGTCGTTAGGTATTATTCCTGGTTAATAAATATTCATTAACGCCTGTGTCATCGCATGTATTACGATTAACAATATTCGATGATTTCTACAAAAGAGAGAGAGAGAGAGAGAGAGAGAGATAGATAGATAGAAAGGGAGAGAAAATAAAAGGCAAAAAAAAAAGAAAATTCCAAAGTTACGCGCAACGAGATGCAAGCTAGATATCGTAAAAACTGTAAACAAATAAAATAATAATAATAATAATAATAATAACAACAACAACGACAACGACAACGACAACGACAATAATAAAATCTTTTTCTAATTTCGAAGTACAATTAAATCGATCGACGGTACTTTAATCGTCGATTGGGTTTTAAAATTCGCGCCGATAAAAAATGTCCGGGATGATAAAATTATACAATCATAACGGGCTATAGTAAGTAAGATATAAATAGATAGATACGTAGATAGATAAATAGATAGACAGACAGATAGATAGATAGATAGAAAGAAAGAGAGAGAGAAAGATCGAGAGACAGACAGAGAGAATGGAAAGGTGTGGAGAGGGAGAAGCTACACATTCTCTTGTGTGGAGGGAGCGAGAAAACCAATCAAACCGTCATTTGTAATCAATTAAAATCCAATAAACCCGGTGCTGATTGGACGATAGGCACGCAAGAGCACGCCACGAAAACGGGGACAATAATAGCGGGTCATTACCATTGGGTGTTCGAGTTCATTTCAATGAGAGAACACACGACGACGTCGTCATAGTCGTCATAATCGTCATAGTCGTCGTCATAGTCTTCGTCATGGTCGTCACAGTCGTCTCTCTCTCGTGGCTGTTCTTCAACCAACTGGCAAGTTTCGCATTTTAGGTATATTCGTTCACTTTTTCTCTCTCTCTCTCTCTCTCTCTCTTATTTACCTAAACTGCGACGCGAGCCGTCGATTTCAACAACCCATCGACTAAAAGGATCGTGTTTCGGATGGATGTCGTTGATCAGAGGAGAGGTGAGGGATCAGAGGAATCGATGATGGGCTTTGCTATGCAATCCTTTATCTGCCTCTCCCTTTGTCTCTCTCTCTCTCTCTCTCTCTCTCTCTCCCTTTCATTTTCACGTTTTTTCTGTACAAAATCCTTTCTTCTCCATTTCTCTAAGCGCTAGAGTCACGTTACTGTTACTACCGTTACTGGTGCTGTGTGATGTTGTTACTTTACCTTTTGAGAAACATTGATCCCTCTCGATCCCTCTCGATCCCTCTCGATCCCTCTCGATCTTTGGCATACTCCTCGCAAAAGGAACAACGAGAAAGCCCCACTTTGTACTTGTTCCTCTCCATATACTACCGTCACCATTACCATCACCTGTTCTCCTCCTCCTTCTCCTCCTCCTCCTCCTCATTCTCCTTCTCCTCCTCCTCCTCTTCCTCTACCGTCTCTTGTTCTGCTACCTTCGTTAAAAATCGAATGAGGAGTACATGTTAGAATCGTGGGAAACGAGGAACCCGTCTACCGACACAATCTCTACTCTTCCCCCCTCCTCCTCCTCCTCCTCCTCCTTCTTCTTCTTCGTCTCATTCTATCACCGTCCTCCTTCTATTACCTTGTTTCTAATTCATTCGAAATCGTACGAGCTAGTAAAGTAAGTACCTAAAACCATTTTCCCATCCCTTTCTTTCTCTTTCTGTCTGTCTGTCTCTCTCTCTCTCTCTCTCTCTCTATTCTAATGCTTTAATACGTTATTAACACGAAACGATCGTAGGACCTATGGTAATATTTTTTTTAACGAAACACCACTTCGCCAATTCTTTTTTTTTCCCGGCATTAAAAATCGCATTTCAATTCGTATAAACACTTAAGGTCCGGCCGATTGTCACCGATCAGTGCAAAAGCTCTGCGATATTATAAACGTACGTATTAAATATATATATATATATATATGTGTGTGTGTGTGTGTGTGTATGTAGATCCGAAATATATATACGTATATTTGGGTACAATGGGTTTGAGTATAGGTATATCGAATCCTCGTAATGTATTTTGTTCTGTTCTTATTTAGTTTCCATTCTTTCTTTTTTTTTTTTTTTTTATAATTCTTTTTACCTTTTCTCTCTCCCTATTTTTTGTTTCCTTTTTTATTTCCTTAAACGCGTGACAAACGCATCCCGCCAAGTCGTTCGTCAATCCGGTTTTGTATTCATAAATGTTTCTATCTGTCGTCGGTTGTACAAAGTTCTATGTAATATTCAGTAATATTTAAATCATATATGTATATTCAATCAATTATATATAATCTATTTTATACGATGTGTGTATATATATATATATATATATGAAATAGAAAATGATTGCGCTCACGGAATCGTGTAAATCCCGACAAAGTGTGCATCTGTGCGCGATTATTGGCGATTATTTACGATCTCGACGCGTCCACCGACAACGCGTAGGAATAGGATAGGTAACAAAAAAACAAAAAAAAGAAAAAAAAGAAAGTAAAAATAAAAAAAAAAAAAAAACATCAATTTTACCTACAATATCCGCGCATCCGTTGAGGAGAGCACTTTTAAATGCGCTTCCACGAAGCGTTAAAACGCATACCTGCAATCCGACGAAATACAACAAGCTTTTCCACATATACGGTTTTATTTCGTGTATCTCTCTCTCTCTCTCTTTTTACCCAACCTACGTTCCTCCTGACCACCCTCATCCTCCTCCCAATCACCACCCGCCACCCACCGACCACGCCGCTCCTCTTCTCCCTTCCTCTCGCCTACGTACCGACTACGAATAAAGATTTACAATGTTTGCCGATCTATATGGGGAAACAATGATTTATTCTCGTTCGAGCTTAAACGTAACCATCTGATAAATCAATTTCCTTTTTTTTTTTATTCTCTCGTTTTTTTATTTTTCTTTTTTAGGTTTCTCTCTCTATCTCTCTCTCTCTCGTCTCTCTGACCGTAGAACGTCCTAATGAAAACGTAATTACTTGGAGAAATTACAGGTCGACGCGTAGAAAATTCATTGATGATGTATCATATCTATCGTATTTATTCTCTTTCGACGATGTATCGGGACGATTCTTCGATGGTTTTTTTATAGGATAAATGTTCTCGAGTTTGAATCTGTTTTAAACCCTTCAACATTACTTATCTTTTTTTTCTTTCCTTACTTCTTTTCTATCGTCTTCCACTTTTCCTTTCTTTTCTTTTTTTTTTTTTTTTTTTTTTTTATCAATCAGGTCACGCAACGACCAAAATTCGATTGGATTCCACGTAATGATATAAATCCAATAATACCACGACGGGAATGATCATTAATGGGATGGTAAAAGAAATTCGATATTGTTCGTTCTTCCATCTTTCTTACTGTCTTTATTTGTTTATTTGTTTATTTATATTTTATTGCCATCGCGCGCATTGATCACCGGTGAGAATGAAAGAAAGAGAGAGAGAGAGAGAGAGAGAGACAGAGAGCTGTCATCGACTATCGATTTCAAAATTTTCAATATCCTATATACCGCGAATTCGTTTCATGCGTCCCTCTCTTTCACTCACTCTCTCTCTCTCTCTCTCTCTCTCTCTCTCTATCTTTCCGGAGGGCAGAGCGAGCTGTCTCTCATATACCGACTAGAATGAACGACCGCCATTTTGGTGCTAGTGGCAACAGGGTTGAACCGAAAGAGAGACGGAAAAAGATAACTCTAGCGAGCGAGAGAGAAAGATATATATATATATATATACAGAGAGAAAGAGAGAGAGAGACAGAGGATAGACGAGGGATTTAAACGCCAAATTCAGGAACGAACCACGTCTGTTCTCCCTCCTCTTGCGAGCCAGCGCTCGACCATCCACCCAACCACCCACTCACCCACCCTTCTCTTCTTTTCCCCTAACTC
The DNA here is from genome assembly GCA_918808275.2 of Dolichovespula sylvestris. Classification (NCBI taxonomy): domain Eukaryota; kingdom Metazoa; phylum Arthropoda; class Insecta; order Hymenoptera; family Vespidae; genus Dolichovespula; species Dolichovespula sylvestris. The sequence continues at coordinate 5,730,069 of OU964974.1, read as the reverse complement.
GAACCGACCACCTACCCTCGCAACTACCCTCCAGTTTTACTCGCCACTCTCTATCTATTTCTCTCTCTCTCTCTCTCTCTCTCTCTCTCTCTTACTCTCCCTCTCCCTATCTATCTATCTATCTATCTATCTATCTCTTTCTATATATATATATATATATATATATATATATATATATATATATTTGTGTGTGTGTGTGTATGGACGCACGCGAGTTTACGCCTGCGGGTTGGTAATTCTAACACGGGGCAAGAGTATCGCGTTTTTAGTCTGGCCCCGATCCCCTTTTTACTCTCCCTCCCTCCCTCCCTCCCTCCCTCCTCCTCCTCCTCCTCCACGACGAAAGGGAGAAAGACGAGACGGACGGAGACGAGGGGACGAGAGTAAAGGGAAAGGAGATAATGAGAGAGAAAAAAAGAGAGAGATAGAAATCGTTATAAAAAGAGATTTTAAAAGATGGATAGAAGAAGGTAGTTGTAAGCCAAGAAAAGTGGCATAATTAAATAAGCGTGTGTGTGTGTGTGTGTATGGAGGGGGGGGGGGGGGAGGCGTATCGTATCATCACTAGATTTTATGACGATCTTGATGGATATTTTTTCTAGGGACACCATGTATATACACTTTTATATTACGTTCTCGAAAAAAAGACAAATATGTATATTTTTTTTATATATTCTTAATAATAATAATATATATATATAGATTTGTGCGCGTGCGTGTGTGTGTGTGTGTGTATACGGAGTGTCCCGATAATAAAGTATTCAACGGTATTATTATAAAACCTAGTGATATTTTTTGTCTTTTCTCTTTTTTTGTTTGTTTAATGGGAAAACGCCAAGACAGGTCCGTTACTGTTCTCGTTTGGATTTCTTTTCGCGTGTTTTTCTTTTCCTTTCTTTTTTAATTTCGATCCAATAGTTCCCCCGAATTAATGCGTTTCTAAAATTTCCCTCCCATTGGAAAAAGAACTCTTTTGTTTTTTTTTTTTTTTTTTACTTCGTTTAGTACTCCAAATGCGTGTCGCCAAGGTATCGACGCGTTGATAAAATTTTTCCTTCGATACACACACACACACACACACACACACACACACATATATATACATACATACATACTGGGAGCAGATCCTATCTATTTCGTTGAATTAGTTGATTGTTATATATCCCGGTTTAACAAAATTATCGTTAGATCCCTTTTATCAAATAATTAGGACCGAAGGGAGACGTCGAATACGTATTTCTTTTTCCTGTTTTCTTTTTTCTTGGTTTTCTTTTTTTTTTCTTTTTTCACAGCCACGAATTATTCGTCGTATTGATCGTGGAATAATGTCGCCGGAGACGTTCTTTTCTCTTTTCTTTTTTTTACTTTTTTTATTTTTTATCGAACACGACGGAGTTCCTTCGTACCCGCGTACGTACAGAGTAGTTCTTTTCAAACGGACATAGTATATTTTTCCTTCCTTAATCTACGCGTCCATCGGTTCTTTTTATTTTTTATTTGGTTTTATTTATTTATTTATTAATTCTTTTTTTTTTTTTTTTTTTTTTTACTTTTTACTCGTCCTAACCCTCTCTGCCTATCCACCCGCCGACCCGCCCATCCGTCCTCCTCCAACGCTAGATTCAACCTATGAGAATATTTACAATGAAGTAATTATGTGCCAACGAACCAACAACACCGGACTTCATTAAGAGGAACTTCAGCGGCGCGCATAGTTGAGAGAAATTCTGGATCGGATTACACCGGGATATCTACTGGGAAATATACAACCCGACACCGAAAGGCAAAGATTTTATTATCGCACACATATGTCTCTCTCTCTCTCTCTCTCTCTCTCTCTCTCTCATTCTCACTCTCTCTCACTCTCTCTCTCTGTGCCTGTGCGTATGCGCGTGAGTCGGTGGGTGGTGTACGCGTATTTTTATACGTCGACCGGGATACACCTACCTATTTCGAATATTTCATGAAATAAAAGCTTTTTTTCTTCCTTTTTTTTTTGCCCCTCTCTTTTCTTTCCTTCTTCTATATTTTTTTTTTTTTTGTTGTGGTTTCATTTCGTTTCGTTTCGTTTCGTTTCGTTATTCCATTCCCTCCTTTCAATCTAAAACTTAGATAACGGCCATGCCGCTCGGGAATTATTGACTCAAAATTTTGGGGGAGAGAAAAGAAAATTTACATAATTATAAAAATTATAACACCGTCGTAAAGAGAACTGAAAGATTCGCACGAATGATGATGCATCGTTTCTTCTTTTTTTTCTTTTTTTTTTTTTTTACAATTAATTGATTGCTCCAAAAAATCCTCCCCTGGGGTTTTATACCGAGAAAGAGAGAAAAAAGAGAAATAAAGAAAATTAAGAAAAAAAAAAAAAAAAAAAAGAAAGAGAAAGAAAGAGAGAGTACGATGATTACTGATAATTACGATCGACACTTATCATTGGAAGACACTGTATGCGCGCCCGCGCGTGTTAAGTATACACACATACATATATATATATATATATATATCATACAATATTAAACCAATCGAAAATAATAAAGAAATATGAAATAAAAGCGTTCGAAGAGTAAGTATTATTTTCCCTTCCCTATCTTCCCCCCTTTTTTCATCTTTCTTTTTTTTTTTCACTTGACAAAACGCAAAGTACACTTGTACGGATTATATGATTTTATTAATCGATCGTACAACGGCTCCTACGCGTTTCCTGCTTTCGTACACTTCGAATAAATTTACGTGCGACATTATGAAGTATTGTTAATTTACAGAACGAATGTCGTATTTATCTTTCAAATGAACGCTGCGAGAGCACTCTCTCACTCTCTCTCTCTCTCTCTCTCTCTCTCTCTCTCTCTTGCACGTGCACTCTCGTGCTCGCACTCTACAACCCCTCCATCCCTCTATCTCTCTCTCTCTCTCTTTCTCTCTCCGACTCTCTCACGGTATTCACGACCTACCTATCTACCTACCTACCTATCTACCTGTCGAGGGTAAAAATTCATTACGTTTTTCGTTCGTTATTCATTTTCATTAGGTACGCCATGCGATGCGCGCGTTGACAAATTTGACAAATTTTATTTACGTTAAATTAAGAAGACGCCAACAACGGGTTTGAGCGGTATGCGTCGTTGATGTGGTTGACGTTGTTAAAGGAATTTCAAATTTATACCTCCTATATTTATGTATATTTATTTATATATACAATTTTCGTTTATTTCATATTTTCCAATGTTTTTTCTTTCATTCTTTCTCTTTTCCCTTCCTCCGATATACTTCTTTAATTATATCTCATATCATATCTTATATTTCTTTATTGTATTTCAATACTTTCTTTTCTATTTCTTTTTTTTTTTTTTTTTTTTTTTTAACACATCTTTATCAAAAATTTCTTACGTTCTCATTTGTAATTCCATGTGTATATATATAATATAATATAATATAATTAATTGTATATATACATAAAAAAAAAAAGATTAAGATCACAGAAATGCAATATCCCAAAGAAAACGTCTACGATTTATGGATTACGACCGGTTTAAATAACGCTTATTATTCTAAGGTAACGCATATATATATATATATATATATATACATTGCTAGGAAAATACGTAGTCTGCCTTAGGATGGTTTACATTAAATATCCCAGAGAAATTGATAATTTACGATTTAAGTGGAAATGGTAGATAGGTAGAGAGTGTGTGTGTGTGTATGTGTGTGTGTGTGTGTGTATGTGTGTGTGTGTAATATACTGTACCGAAATATCCCGATGTTCTACCAACCAACGAAAATTCAACGAAAATTATAAAGAGCAACGGCGATATGTAGTAGGATCGTTCTCTGACCTTTGGCTTATTAAAAATGACTATCTTCCACCGTGAAGGGGAAAACCTACAACCGAGGAATCCTCTTTCTTTCTCTCTCTCTCTCTCTCTCTCTCTCTCTCTCTCTCTCTTCTCTCTAGCGAAAAATATCATATTATTCAATGGGAATTATGAGGTCTTCGCGATTACACGAAACTCGAATATATTCGAGGGTTTTTCCTATGGCATATGAATGCCATGAAAGGGGAAAAAATTAAACTAAAAATAATATAGATCAGAAATAAAAAAAAGAAGGGAAAACTTAAAAGTCATTATCTCGAAAGATAAAATCACAAAAAACAAATTGCATTCGAATCGTGGATATAGATATCGTTCACACGACATACACGTATACATTAAATGTATATATGTATATTATAATAAGAAAGAACGTAGAATGAAAAATAAACGAAAATTTTATATATATATATAGGGCTCATTGTTATTCGGGATCGGTGAGAAGCGAATTTTCATTTTTTTATTTCTTTTTTAAATATTTATGTACAATGTCGCAATGGAACTGCGGCGTATCGCGTTGAGGGTGGAAAGGGGTAGTCATTTTGTCCATCCGAGGAAGAGAGAGAGAGAGAATAGATCGCACTTCGAATGGCATTATAGTCGTTTCGATGTGTTATTAAACGAACGTGTTAAAAGAACGACACCATGGTCGTTTAACTTTTGACATTTCGCTGTTGGAGTTGCCGTTGAACGTGGATGGGACGCGTAAA
>OU964974.1:5702984-5722984 GCA_918808275.2 Dolichovespula sylvestris | reverse complement strand
ACCACTCGTACATATACTACCTAATTCTCTCTCTCTCTTTCTCTCTCTCTCTCTCTCTCTCTCTCTCTCTCTCTCTCTCTCTCTCATATGTATATATATATATATATATATACATACAGAGACCCTCAACCAAGCCCTCTTCTAATATCGTGTTAGCTATCGTTGCCGCTATACGTTTCTATTTACGCGGTGATTTTATCGATTTGCTCTCTCCTAAAGAGGAACGGTTCGTCGTTCGAGGAAGAAAGAAAAACGATAGGGTAAGAGAGGACGAAATAGAGAGAGAGAGAGAGAAGGAAAGAGGGTGAAGCTGGCTCGTAATAACGATCGACTCGAATGAAACGGGAAGGATACACGTAGCTCTCTAACGGATACAGTGCGATACAGTGCGATAGAGAGAGAGAGAGAGAGAGAGAGAAATATATAACTCTCGATGATAAAACGACTGAAAAAAGAAGAACGGGGTAAAGAAAAAAAAAAAAAAAAAAAGAAAAAAAAAACAGGAAGAAAGAAAGAAAAAAGAAAACACGGACGATTTTGAAGAGAATACACATCGTGTTTTTGTTTGACGGGAGTGACTCTCGTGTTTCACGAATCACCACCACCACCACCACCCTCCTTCTCCCTACGAAACCCACCCTCCAGCAACCACCCACCCTATTCCAGGTCTACGCTCGCTCGGACTCGTGGTTTGACTCGACCTCGGATGAAGTTATGTTTCTACGAATATGAGAGATAACGTTTAGACGAGGATAGAAAAGGAAAAAGAAAAGAGAAGGTAAAGGATAAGAAAAAAGGAAGAACGAGAGAAGAATAAATGATAAGGAGAAAAAAAAGAAGAGGAGGGGGGGGAAGAATGAACTATATTCCTCCATCTCTGTTACGTTAATTTTTAATTAATCTGCTCGCAGTAGAGAAGTGAAGAGAGAGAGAGAGAGAGAGAGAGAGAGAGAGAGAGAGAGAGAGAGAGAATGGCAGAAATATCTTGATTTCAATAATGAAATTCTTTTTAAAACGGATTAATAACATCTAATTATAAAATTGTATCGTTTAAAATAATAATTAAACGGTGTTCAATTCGTATAATCGTTACGAGGACGTTAAAGTCGATTTATATACTGTCTCGACGTGTAACAAATCGATTTTCCATTACAACGTTAATAACGATAATGATGACGATGACGATAATAATAATAAATAATAAATAATAAACAAAAATGAGTAGCGTCGATGTGACATTAGCGACATTAGTTTTAGCGATTTGAGAATAGGGCGAATAAGGAAAAAATGTGAAGATAAATAATTAAATAAAATAAAAAATAAAAAAGAATAAAATGAGGGAGACAGGATATAAATCTCGAGAGATTATTAATGAGCGGCCCGACCGCCTCGAGCTTTTCAAGCTTCCTCGTTGCGTTAATATGTAAACGCGTCGTCGCGAAGGAAAGTGGCCCCCGGGCAAATTTAAATTTTCAATCGGACGTTTTCCCTGGGTTGCGTACATACTAAGCATTATGGATTACGAATACAGAGAACAGACTTGGCCGTACTTAAAAACAACGTGTAGAATCGTAAGCGGATTTATTACTCCCCCACCCCCGCACCCTTTTCGCACTTTGTCTTTTGACAAACAGCTAAAAGCCATTGAAAGAAACAAAAAGCAATTAAGAAGAACATAAAATAAAATAAAATGAAATAAAAGGGAAAAAAAAATATATATATATGTATGTACTTGTACATGAGAAAAAAAAAAATATATATATATATATATAATACATAGAAATTCGTAATTTGATAGCGTGTAATAGAATATTGTGTGATCATATCGAACGATAATAAAATAAAATAAATTAAATAAACAAAGAATGTGTATGCGCGCGCGCGTGTGCGTGCGCGTGTGTGTGTAAATATGGGAATTCGTAATTTGATATTACGTTATAAAACATTCTGTTATCGAACGATAATTAAATTAAGAATCATCTTTAATTCCTTTTTTTTTTTTCTTTTAATTGTTTATTTTTATATATAATCGTTTTCGATTCTCGTTACCTTCTATTTTATAATTTCCAACGATTATTGTTACTTTTTTTTCCTACAGTTTAAGTTGAATATTTTTTTTTTTTTTACGTTTTTATTTTCTTTTTACATATATACATATATATATATATATTTTTTTTGTGCACCCCCTCTCCCCCGCCAATCCCTCGTAAGATGTCAAGTAAACGAGATTGAACGTTTTCAACGAATTGCAGTGAATCGTTGAAGGACAAGCGAAATCGTGGAAAGTATCGATAAAAGTGGTGGTAGGGAAACGGGAGTTGACAAAACGGCGAGTTTTGATTGAAAGTTCAATATTTGCCATCGACGTGATTTTATTCTTTTTTTTTTTTTTTTTGTTTTGTTTTCTTTCTCCTTTTTGTTTTTTACAGCTTGTCCGATTTCCCCCGTTATGACGAAACCATTTATTCGATCGTAAATCATTCGTTTGCAGTTTTCGTCATTATTGATTTGGTTTTCTCTCTAAACGCCGAACGAACGAACATCTCGGCCAAACGCATTTACGTACGTCACCGTATACACGTATATATATTGAATAGATAAATAACTGTTTATTCGTTTGTAAGATATTTCGTAATGTCGTGAATAAATAAAGGAAAAATATATAATATATATATATATATATATATATATATATATATATATATATATAAAAGAGATCTCGAAAAATGTTTGCATAGCTTCTATGCCATTAATTTAGTGGACTATCGTAATTTTCTAATAGTCTCTAACGAGAGAGTCGTCGCATGACGTGTTTGGATTTAAAAAAAAAAAAAAAAAAAAAGAATAGAAAGAAAAAAAATAATAGAACACGTTACACACGAAGAAGAGAGATAAAAGATCGTAAAAGAGAAAATAATCGAAGATGAAGAAGATGAATCGTATGAAATAAACGTGTTACGGTGGAATGGACTTTCTACGGGAGTTTGGTGTATGCCATTTTTTTTCTTCTTCTAACTCTCTCTCTCTCTCTCTCTCTCTCTCTTTTCCTCGGAAATTTTGTGGGTCAGTGTCACACATATCCGTCATGTCTCTAATATGAATACGAAAGGAGATTCCCATTTATCATTTTTTACGAGTCGTCATCTCGGCGTCTTAATTCGCAAATCGATTTATAATTCCACGTGACCTTGTCGAAATCAATTTTTTCATTAATAAAAAAAAAAAAAAAAAAAAATAACAGAAATTAAAAGGAAGAACACGTATAGTAATAATAATAATAATAATAATTATAATTATTAATTATATAAAAATAATTATTATTATTATTATTATTCTCTCACTATTTTTTTTTTTTTTTTTTACTATTTTCAATCTTCCTTAAGAAGATGTCAAGTTTACGGTTGGTTTAAATAGAATTACGACGGGAACGGTAATAAAATCATATTGCCCTATTATAATGCGTTGTGAATTTTCAATAACTCAGACAGAGAGGCATACAGACGGACTGACAGAGAGAAAGAGAAAGAGAGAGAGAGAGAGAGAGAGAGAGAGACGGGTAAATGCAACGAATGAACGAACCACGTCCGGGTAAAAATGAGGATCTCACGTGGTTATATTCGTGTAATTTAAGAGATTCCAACCGACGAATTACAATACAAAGCTTCGAGGTCCGTTTGGGGCTAGCGAAATTATAATGACGCTTGCATACTACGTACACGACCCGTTGTTTCGAAGGAAAGTAAAACAGAAAGAAAGAAAGAAAGAAAGAAAGAAAGAAAAAAAGAGAGATAGACAGACAGAGAGAGAGAGAGAGAGAAAGAGAGGGAGAGGGAGAGGGAGAGGGAGAAAAAGAGAGACGGAATAATAAAGAGAAATTCATGTAAATTTCATGAAGAGATTCCACCGGAAGAGAATATTTCGTATATTTCGTTTAAAACGTTTTGAACGTGGATGAGATGAAGATGGATAAAGAGAAAGATGGATATTCAGAGAGAGAGAGAGAGAGAGAGAGAGAGAGAATGGAGGTATATAGAGGGTGGTAGGTGGGGTTGGAGGGATGATACAAGCGAGAAAATCCCACTCACCGCTATCGGATAATTTGCTGATGGCTAATGGCCGTCGAACTGAAGCTATACGCGTGCAACATGAATTTAATTCGGCGTGCGCTCGAATATTGGCCGCCCCGAGGGGTGGTAGAGATGGGGGTTGGACGGGGGTTGGACGGGGGTGGCCAGGATGTGTATACGCGCACGAACGATAACTGGTTGCGTCGGTGTGCATATTCCGCCCTCTGGAGCAACGAATAGATTTTCGACGGATGGATTGGAATGGGTTAGTTCTGTAGGGGAGACTAAATGAGAGAGAGAGGGAGAGGGAGAGAGGGAGAGGGAGGGAGGGGAGAGAGAAATAAAGTGGGAGATTTTAATCCAAACCATGTAGAGTACAATCGACTCTCGTAGTATCGAGGAGTTAAGGAAAAAGAAGAAAACAAAAAAATAATGGAAAATAAAAAATATATATATATATATATATATGTATATATATATACACGCAAGCATATAGGGTGGATCGAAAGTTTCTAGGCGTGTTGTCGAGCGAAGAGAAAAAAAAAAAAAAGAAATAAAAAGAAGGAAGAAGAAGAAGAGAAGGAAAAAGAAGCGATTTTCTATAGGTGTGGTACGCGCGTAAATATTATTTGATCATTATTTTCTTTACTTCTCCATGAACGATTTCGATTTCAACAAATTCTATATCATTTAAGTTGGTTATAAATAAACTAGAGTAAAAGGTTAATTGAACGTTATCGTACCGGACGATCGAAGCGTTACCGGATTACGTCAGTCCTGGTTTCTTACGTATTACAGATCACAAGAATGATATGTAACCATACATACGTACATACGTACATATATATATATATATATATATATATATATATACATAACTTTACGGAAGTTGGATTTTCTTCCGCACGCTGGCACCAAGTACTTTAACATTTACAGCGTTTCTCAAAGTTTTCTTTATATATCTCTTCGACCTAATTCTTTTCTTCTCCTCTTCTCTTTTTTTTTTTTTTTTTTTAAGACGTGAGCCTGGTCCCTCGATATTTCAAAAAAAAAAAAAAGAAAAAAAGAGAATTTATACGCGCACGAGCATTCTTACGATGTTAACGTAATAACGGGTGACGATGATTTTTTTGAGATGAAGAAAAAAGGAGAAAAGAAAACAAAAAAAAAAGAGGGAAAGGAATCGAAATATTTGATCTTCGAACGACAAATATTATTTGCAAATTGACGATAACGCTAGGATATAATTGAGATCGACGATGATAGTTGGGAAACCCTGTACTATTCTCATTTCTTTCTCTCTCTCTCTCTCTCTCTCTCTCTCTCTCTTTCTATTCTATCGTTCCTATATGCGTGTGAAGTAAATAAGCTGCTTTTATCGTTTCGAAAGTAATATCAAACTAACGCGCGATGCAGCCACCTCTCTTTCACTGTCCTCGTAGTAAACACATACATACATACATACATACATACATACATACATACATACACACATACATGCATACATACATACGTACGTACGTACACGTATATATATTCTTAGAGTGCAGCGGGCATGTAGTAAACCGATACCCAACATGACAAATATGTACGGATGTATACTGTTTAGTGGTTTCTCCATGGTAAATAACTCTTCGGTACCACACTACGAACTATGTATGTACCCAAGTATACACATGTCTTGTTTGATTCGTTGTAAATTCGTGGATCTGTTTACCACTCCTAACAATCCCTCGATCCTCTCTTCCCCACCCTCCCCCTCCCTCGTGATATCGGAACAAATACATTCATATAGCATTCATAAATCGATAATATCGGATGTCTCAAATGACACTGAGCTCGCAAGTTTTCTCGCAAAATTCGACGAGCCTAAGGTTAACCAAATGTCCTCCTACGCGGCCCTCCCACGATGCTTCAGATTGTCGATGGAAAATTATTTTTCGGGGGTTGAGAAGAGACGGGGGAAAAAAGAAAGAGAAAGAAAATACATAACTACGTAAAACACCAAGGATAGGTAATTGTCGTGGGCGAGGTACAAAAAAAAAAAAAAAAAAAAAGTAAAGGATATATAATATATACACATATATAAAATAACAAATTGAACAATATTTAAAAATTAATAAAGAAAAAATAAAACAGTACAAAAGAATATATATATATATATATATATATATATATATATATATATAAATTAAGGAACGTTCCACGGCGTGCACGTTGTCAAGTTGACTCGCTCGACAAAAAAAAAAAAAGAAAAAAGAAAAACAAAAAATAACGATACGATACGATACGATACGATACGATACGATACGAATTACTTACGTATGCGCGTACGGATATGTATATGTACCGTAGAGAAGGTATAAAAATCGGTAAATAGTCGAAGGAAGGTATGTCGCGAATTGTCGGAAGGGAGAGGGGCGGACAGGGGTTGGAAGAGGGGGGCTGGAAAGTATCGGGAGTTTATTCCGAAAGTATTCGAGAGAGATACCTCGTACCATCGTTCTCTTTCGTATCCAACAAAAAGCTTCTCGCATGGTTAGAAAGTAATATGAATGGAAGTAGAAAATTCTTTTTCCCCTATCCTCCTCACCCCCTTGTCACCCCCTGGAGAGGAACGATTCTATCGCGTATACCCACCCTCCCACCCCCTCCCTCCCTCCTATCCCTCATCTTACGAATTTTCCTTTAATTCTTATACGCGCTCTTTACCTCCCCACCCCTCATCCAGGCCACCTCAACCCCCCCAAACCCAACCCCGTCCCACCCCATCGAAGAATTCGCGCGCGCGAGTTTAACAACGACGACGAGAACGTCGTACATCTTTTTCTTTCCTCTTCGCAAACTTTCTCTCTCTCTCTCTCTCTCTCTCTCTCTCTTCGTCCACCCTTATCTCCATCACGCTCCAATCCACCGTCAACCCCTACCCCCATCCACCTTATCCACGTAACTACGTATCCACGTGGAGTATAATCTTGGGCACGGCGAGACGACGATTCTCTCGAATGCTTTGTACTTCTTCTTTTTTTTCTTTCATTTTTATTTATTTTATACTACCTTTTAATTTTTTTCTTTCTTCCCTCCTTTTCCCCGCTCACCCATCCACCACGTCATCTTGACGAGATTATTCGATTTTTTCCTCCCCCGTAAAGAACGACGACGAGGAGGAGGAGGAGGAGGAGGAGGAGGAGGAGGAGGAGGAGGAGGAGGAGGACGAAGTTGAGGAAAAAGAAGACGTAGGAGGATGAGGATGAGGACGGAGGGAGGAAGAAAAGGAGGAGGAATCTTTCCTCGTTAATCGTCAAACTTTGCTGCGATACCGGTGGTGTAGGGGAGAAGGAAGAGGGTAGGAGGAAGGACAAAAATAAATAAACAAATATACGATGTTTATTATATCAAATTGAATTGGACGAGCGTGAAGTGGAAACTCGGAATGCCATCGACGACGTTAGTATTTTCACAATCGTTTTCGATCAAAAAAAAAAACAAAAGAAAAAGAAAGAAGAAAAATACTCCCCCTCTCATTCGATTAATCTCAAAATTCGTCTCCTCCTCTATTTCTATCTCTATCTCTATTTCTCGCATTGTATATACTCTGCTCCATCCTGCTCACCCCCCTACTTCACCTATATATATATATATATATATATTATAGATATAGATGCACGTACGTAAATTAAAAGCAACGAACTTTAAATTAATTCTACCTGCTGCACTTCAACGCCTTCGCATTGTCTAATGGCATTTCTCTGAACTTTTAATCGTCGAACAAAAATCATTAGATCATTATACGGGACACGTAACGATCATGTAACGTGTCATAGATCCCGGTCAAACTTATTATTATTATTATTATTATTATTATTATTATTATTATATATAAAAGGATCGTCGGAATATTTTCATAACCACCTAAACCCGCCCCGCACTCTTAATTATCATCGTCGTCGTCATTATTGTTATCGTTATCGTAATCGTTATTCTTATTATATAATTTGTATTGTTGTCTTTGCTATCGTGACAAAATCACAAACGGTATTCTTATAATTGGATGGATTTACTACAATGCTGGAGGAGGAGGAGCAGGAGGAGGAGTACGTGTGAAACGGAATGAACGAAATAAAAAAAAAAAAGAAAGAGATAGAGAAATAAACGAACAAACGGACAAAGGCAGATGGAAAAAGAGAAAAAAAAAGAAAACGAGGAGGAGGAGGATGAGGAGGAAGAGGAACTTTTCTAGGTCTCACAAATTCCAACAATGTGTTCTCTATTCTCAAGGCTAACTGCGAGACGTAAGTAGATAACGAAAGAGTGAGAGTGAGAGTGAGAGAGAGAGAGAGAGAGAGAGAGAGGAATTCCTGGACTTTTTACGTTCGCTTCGTAACGTGTGGTGTAAAAAAAAAAAAAAAAAAAAAGAGGGAGAGAAAAAAAAACCAAAAACACTAAATCGATCGTAACTCATTTTTATACAGTTTCTTAGTAAGATCAATCAATTTCTTAACGATTATCGATGATCAATGATTATGCGACCCATCGTCTTTGTTGATATCGTCGTCAAGGAGGCGACGCGTGACAAAAAAAAAAAACAGAAAAAAAAAAAACATGAAAAAAGAGTTCTGCGCATTCGAAAGGAATCTTCTAATAGAAAAAGAGAAAGGAGAAAAAAAAACAACAACAACAAAAAAGGAATTAAAAATTAAAGATTCCAAAATGATGACGTGCGCGAAGTACATGGCGGTGTATATATATATATATACACACCGTACGGTACAGATACCCATAAAAAAAAAACAAAAAAAAGAAGAGTAAAATAAAATAAAATAAAAAAGAAAATGAAAGGAGAGAGGGGAGGAAGAACAAGGGAGGGGAAAAAAACTTTGTGTAACGCGATAATCGTGCTCCTGGTTTGGTAAAAGAAATTTCGAAACGGGTTTTATGTTACTACAGTTCGTATAAGTAAACAACATACGTGCACACATGCACACATGCACACGCGTGCATGGCGATGTTACTTTTCTCTCTCTCTCTCTCTCTCTCTCTCTCTCTCTCTCTCTCTCTCTCTCTTTTACTCTATGCTTTTATATATATATATATATGGGAGGACGAAAAATATGTTAAAATTCCAGTCTGACGTCAACGTTGGAGAAGTTGAGAAGTTCTGTTTGCAACGAGAAGTAAGATAATATAACCAACACAACGCAAATAACGTCGGTGTATACCCTACCACCGTCGTCGTTTCTCCCTTCTTTCTTTATTTTTAGGGATGTTGAATGGGTGGGAGGGTGGGTGGGTGGGAGGGTGGGTGGGTGGGTGGGTAGGATGGCGAGGAGAAGAACGGGAAGGTGGAAGTACTAGATCGTAAATGGAAACTTGGAACTTATCCATGAGTACCGTCGGTGATATACATATGTTTTCTTGTATTCTTACTACCTCCCACCCACCCACCCACCCATCAACCTTCTCTCTCTCTCTCTCTCTCTCACACACACGCACACACGCACGAACACACTCCTTTTCTTTCTTGCACGCGTTCACATGATATTTCGAAATGACAGAGAGACAAAGAGCACCGGGAGTCAGCGCGAACAATGAGACCTGATATCGCTCAGCTGAATTGTGCTCTTTTTTTACCTCCCCTCTCTCTCTCTCTCTCCCTCTCTCCCTCTTTCTCTCTCTCTTGTTAGAGGCTCTCCTTGTACTCTCGACGCGTATTAATAAAAGAAAAAAAAAAAATAAATCAATCAATCAATCAATCAATCAATCAATCAATCAATATAAAATTAAAAAACATACGATTCTATAACGATTTATATGATTTGTTATTACGAATGTAACGATTTATTATTTTTTATTCATTATTTATTATTTATTATCTATTACTTACTATTTAATTATTTATTATTTAATTATTTCGTTTAAATTCGTTCATGCACCCCTGACAGATTTTGGTCGTAGCGAAAAGGGTTGAACGATCAAGAAACAAAAACAAACAAACAAACAAACAAACGTTTGCACACTCACGCACGCACACAAAAACACACGGGACGCGAACGCAGCAGACATGCTCCTACGTAATGTATTATAAATGTTAAGTAATATACAATACATTTGTTAGAAGATGTTTCGTTTCATTTATTCATTCATTTATTTATTTATTTATTTATTTCATTTTATTTCTCCCCCGAATGAAATTCTCTCCTTCTCATTTTTATCTTTTATTTCATTTTATTTTTTATTTTTAATATATATACATATATATCATTCGATCGTAACTCGGTAACACGTCATTTGAAAACATCTCCATATATCTTAATCGTTATTCAATAAATACAAAAGAAAAAAAAAGAAAAAAAAAAGAAAATAAAAAAATCAATAAAAAAAAATAGCGGAAGAGGAGTAAGGAAAAAAGAAAAAAGAGAGGGGAAAGAAAAGGCGAGAAAAAGAAAAGAAAAAAAAAAGAAAAGAAAAGAAAGCACCTGAAGCGGCAGCAGCAGCAACAACAGCAGCACGTGCCATTAGCCTTCTTCGTCTTCTTCTTCTCCTTCGACTCGCTTCGATCGAATCCGTGTCGCTTTCGCTTGCACTCTCCCTCCCTCCCTCTCTCTCTCTCTCTCTCTCGTGGTCGTTAATCAAAGATAGAGATACAGAGAAAAAGAGAAAGAGAATATACGAGAGGGTAGGGGGGGGGGTAAGGTAGGGGAGGGGACGTACTCAACGAAACCGTACGGAATTCTCAGAGGTAAAGACGAGCCGAGTTTGCGGTATCTGTAAGTGTTCCCCTACCCCCCCCCCCTCCCCTCTCTCTTGCCCGTAGTAACTTATCGTAACTCTTCCTTTCCATTCCATTCCTTTTTCCTCCTCCTCCTCCTCCTCCTCCTCCTCCTCCACCATCACCACCACCACCACCTTCTCCTCCTCGCAATTTTAAAAGTCTCGAGGAGGAGAGACACGTTCTCGTTGTACGTCCGTTTGTTATTTCACGTGGCAGTAACGAGTGTCTTCGAAAAGCGCGAACAGAGAGAGATAGAGAGAGATAGATAGATAGAGAGAGAGAGAGAGAAAAGAGAGAGGAGAAAGAGAAGAGACTACTACTACTACTACTACTGCTACTACTGCTACTACTACTACCGCCATAAAGGCCTCGGACGATGCAAAAGCAAAAGTCGGACGACTACTCCGTTAGTAGGCTCGTATGATCCGTTCCGCTCTACACTCTCGAGGAGAGCGTTGTAAGCGAGCGTGGTGCGCTATCGGGCGCGTACGTACGCGCGCGTTACTCGAAAACCGTCAGTTTCCGCGTGGACTTCGTTAAGGTGAAAAAGAGAGAGAGAAATAGAGAGAGAGAGAGAGAGAGAGAGAGAGAGGATTCATAGCGAGATATCTCAATACTCTACAAAACTCTTCTCAACAAACGCGATCCACGTTCTTCCCTTCTTTTCTTTTCTTTTTTTTTTTTTCTTCTCTATCCCTCTTCCAATTTTTTTGGTCCTTTTTTCTTTTCAACGTACTCGTTCGACTATATACGCTTTATCGCTTTGCTTTATCGAATAGTAATTATTAATTAAGCGCGTGTAATCGATCGTTATTCGTTATTCGTTATTCGTTATTCGTTATCATTATAAACGCGTGTTCGTTGAGACGATTCGTTTGAATAATTTTCTATTCCTCTTTCCGATCGTCCTTTTTTTTTCTTCTTCTTTTTATTCTTTTTCTCTTATCACGTCCCTGTCCCTCGTGCGCTCGTTGATAATACTCGACGAGAGAGTTATTACGATTATAAAATTGTGATTCCAAAGGCACGATGAGTACCTCGAGGATTTGTACGTTGCGCCTGGTGCAATTAATCCTGTTACTTTGCTGTTTCTTAGGTGAGTCTTAACAATTCCATTACGTATATATATATATATATATATATATATATATATATATATATATATATATATATTTACATCGATGCGACTCGATTTTATTTCGTTCGTTTATTTCTTTTTTTCTCTTTTTTTTTTTTTTTTATTTATTTTCCTTTTGTTTCGTTTGTAATTTTGTTTTTACTATAAGAATTATAATGGAAGTAATTAGAGTATTCGCAGTCGATATTTTGTTTTTAATTTGATTTTTCCTATAACATTTGTAAAGGTAGTAATTAGATTATTCATAATTGATATACACCGAAACGATTAATCCCTTAACACACGAAGATGGATTAGGTTAATAACTTGGGCGTGCGATCTTTTCAATAATAATATTAATATTAATAATAATAATAATAATAATAATAATAATAATAATAATAATAATAAAAATAATTACCACAACAATATATGTAATTTAATGACAATTAATTAATAACGACATTAAATAATAACAAACGATAACAAACAGTGATAATTATAAGATTAATAATAATCTTGGTTTCAATTTCAAAACAAATTCAGTGACGACGATAATGATGATGATGATGATGATGATAAAAATTAATAATAATTTTTCATCCACGAATACATATACATATATATATATATATATACACTAAACCGATCACGGAATTTGTTTGAGGAAGAAAAAAAAGGAAAAAGGAAAAACAAAAAAAAACTAGCACCACGATTCCCTATCCTCGAGGACCATCTGTCCAACGATGTCGACGATGGCGACGAGGAGGAAAAGCAGAAGGATGTGAGGAGGAGGAGGAGGAGGAGGAGGAGGAGGAGGAGAAAGAATATTGTAGGGAACAAAACGGGGAAGAAACACCGCGGGGAAATCAAATGTCCTCTATTTTTATTTGCATAAAATGATGGGGAGTTATAGGATGGTCTGGATTGGGTTGAATTGGGCTAGGTTGGTGGACTGGGCCGGCTCGAGAACCCCTTCCCCTTCGCCCTTCTATCTCTTTCCATCTCTCTCTCTCTCTCTCTCTCCCTCTCTCTCCCTCTCTCTCTCTCTCTCTCTCTCTGTCTCTTTATCGAATCCGATCCGCGTCACGTTCGGATTTTCCGTTTTCGCACGACACCAGAATTCTCCTCTATCGCGCGCGCTGATTTTCCTCTCGGATTTCATTATAAATACGACTATGAATACGACTACGAATACGACTACGACATTCGGGCATTACGTTATCCACGCGAACTCACGAAAACAACGGCTCTGATCTCTCTCTCTCTCTCTTCTTCTTCTCTCTCCTTCTCTCTCGTCGTCGTCGTCGTCGATGTGTGTACCGAACAACAACATCGTCGAGCAAGCCCCTACGTGCGAATGAATAATAATAACGTTCGGTGTGTTCTTCTCCCCTTCTCTCTCTCTCTCTCTCTCTCTCTCTCTCTCTTCTTCTTCTTCCCATTCTCACGCGCCCACCCATCCCCCCGAATCAACCTCCACCCCACACCACCACCCTCCGATCACCCGTTTGCAACTTAATTCTCATCAAAACCACGTTGCGGTTCCCATAACGTGACGCTCCCAACACAAACATATTCTTCGAAAATTTCGTATCTATCTTTTTTTTTTTTTTTTTTTTTTTTTATTATTCCCGTCCCGTTCTTTCCTTTCCATCTTTCCTTTTTATTCTCTCTCTCTCTCTCTCTCTCTCTCTCTCTCTACATTTCTCTCATTCCTCGATTCTCCTTTCCTCTCTACTTTCGCAATCGCGATTTAAAAAGAAAAAACGAAGAAAGAAAAAAAAATGGAATAAAAAAAATTAATTAAGATAAAAGAAACAAAAAATTCGACGAATTAAATCGAATGGAAGAGATTAACGATCCGATGTTACGAGAGATTTATCTTGTTACCTTGATCTTTTCGTGAATTTCGTAACGTAAAACTCTGTCTGCACGCAACATCTCATCCTCGAATTAACAAAATTTAAATCAAAAGGTTCCAAAATTTATATATATATATATATATATATATATATATATATATATATATACATATATGCCAATATGTATAAATATGTAAATAATATAAAATGTTTGAAGTGCAATTAAAAAAAAAAAAGATATATATAGATATTTTTTTAAGCATGCTATTTTATACGCACACACACTATATATATATATATATATATATATATATATATATATATATATATATATATATTTTCGTACGATATATTCCCACTACAAACGCGAGACAGTACATAATGTACGATATCGTTAAAAAAAAAAAAATGAAAACGAATATTCAAAGGTATGATATACGATAGAAATATCATGGTATTTCATACTTTTTCATATGCCGTTATGTTCGTTCGTGCAGGGATTAACCAAAACACACATATATATATATATGTATATGTATATATATTGGTACGGCTTTTGCGTTATTTCTGATGCCGTTCCTCATCCAAACTCTCGCAACCTCCCTGACTCCCACCTCCCACTTCCTCCCACCACCCCTCCCCCCGGACGAGACAAAACATTTATCATACGGCGAAAAGTTTCGAAAAATAAAATTCGTACGTGAAATTCCGCCCGAACGCGTTTTACTTCCCTTCTTTTTCGTCTTTCGCGATAAAACGACGACGATGACGACGCAAGTCGATTTATCGTTCGCGATCGTAAAACGTGAGATCGAAACGTTCCTTAACCGTGACTCCGTTCATCGAGCAATTACCAATCGATCCTCAAACGTATAATATCGAATAAATATAACGTCGACGCGATTTAATCTGATTCAGCGATAAGAATGTTTTCTTTTATTTTTTTTTTTTTTTTTGGTTTAGCTTATTCTATTTATTCATTTTTTTTCTTTTTTCATTTTTTTTAGCGAACACACCTTTTTACCATAGATATTGACGCTTTCAAAGTTATACCATTTCCCCATTGCCGTCTCTTTCCTTCATCGTTACCTCTCGTCTCGATCCCCTCTCGTTTTTCTTTTTTTTTTTTTTCGTCCGTCGGAATGAAAGAACAAAAAAAAGGGAAGGAAAAAGAAAAGAAAAAGAAAAGAAAAGAAAAAGATCGACTCGCTCCAAGTACGATAAAAAAAAAAAAAGAAAGAAAGAAAGAAAAGTAACGCAACGCGTTTGCTTATGAATTATGGATTATCATCTGTTCGCTTACAATTTGAAGGATATCAGGAAGGAAAAAAGGAAGAAAAGAAAGAAAAAGAAAAAAAGACAAAAGAAAAAAACGGAAAGTAAAATTATCATTGCACCGTATACCGGGAGGCAAAAGAGAAAACAAATAATACTAAAACAAATAATAATAATAATAATAATAATAATAATAATAATATTATTATTAAGAGAGGAAACGATACGACGAAAGGAAAGGAGAGATCGAGAGAGATAGACAAGGGAAGAGAGAAAAGGAAGATAGAGATAGATAGACAGATAGATAGAGAGAGAGAGAGAGAGAGAGAGAGAGAGAGAGAGAGAGAGAAATTAACGAAGGAAATATAAAACAGAAATGAACGGATATGAGAAAGGGAAAGGTAAAAATCTCCCTAAAGAGTGATGAAGAATAAGAATCAGGATCGGAAAGAGAAAAAGAAAAAAGAGGATGAGGAGGAGGAGGATGGAGGATGGAGAGAGGATCGAAAGACGTTAATAACGTACCTTTATTATGTACGATAAACTATTAAATTGGTATGCGCGTAAAAAGGGGTCGTAACGAAGGGAAAACCAATTCGAAAAATTACGATCTTACCCTCTCATACCCCACCTCACCTTACCACCAACAAACTACCCCTTCCCAATTGTCCTACCCACTACCGCCTTTTATCCCATCGTCCAACACCCCTCCACTACTTTTAAGCGGACGCGAGAGCTTCGTTCCTCTTTCCTTTCTCTATCTCTATCTCTCTCTCTCTCTCTCTTTCGGCCACCCCCGTCGTTTTCCACGAGACCATCGCTTACTCGTCTCCGAGTGCTAACACCGTCGGACTATCCCCTCCCTTTCTCTATACCCCCTCTCTATCTCTATCTCCATCTCTCTCTCTCTCTATCTTTCTCTATCTCTCTCTCTCTCTCTATCTCTTATTCTGTTGCGATCGTGAAAGGCAAGGTGGATATGCTCTCGGTTACCCCCACCCTTTCTCTTTTCCCAGTCCTTCCTCTTCTCTCTCTCTCTCTCTCTCTCTCTCTCTCTCTCTCTCTCTCTCTCTCTCTCTCTCTCTTTGGTTCGTTCGAATTTCTCGTTCGCTCCACATCTCTCTTTCTCTTTCTTTCTTTCTCTCGCTCGAATCTCTCAGGTATCTCTCTCTCTCTCTCTCTCTCTCTCTCTGTTTCTACGGGTTACGTGCCCGTCGTCGTTCGTCCTCTCAGTCGTTTTCCTCTTTACAACGAATCAGTTTCTGCCGACTGGGCGATCGTAAAACCTAACGACGTTAATTCCAAACTTATACTGCCTCGAAACAAGTACCCTTTCCTCTCCTCTCCTCTCTCTCTCTCTCTCTCTCTCTTTCTCTCTGGTCTCTTTCGGCCATACGCCTCGGATAAAGAGAGAACGGAGCGTGGAGAGAGAGAGAGAGAGAAAGAGAGATGTGAAGAGAGGAGGGGGAAGGGGCAGGAGGACGGTCGGAAGGACTCCTTTACGATACGGGAAGACCTATCTCTCTCTCTCTTTCTTTCTATCTATCTATCACCCCCCCCCTCTCTCTCTCTCTCTCTCTCTCTCCATCTATCTATCTTTCTCTTAGGATGGATTTCAACGATTTAACACGACCTCCATTTGAAAGATCGAAGCGTCTCGACAAATCATTTCTCTATTTCCTCCTCCTCATCCTCCTATTTCTCCACCCCCTCCCTCCATCCTATTGTTCATTCGTTTGGAAAAAAAAAATTATACCCGATACAGATATGAATTTATAATATTTAGAAAATAATCATTATATATTCGATTTGTAGATAAATAGATAGATAGATAGATAATTTATATAGTATCACGATAAGATCTTAATGACGTCTTGTTAACGAGTCAATTATCGAGTTACAATGTTCTAATCCATACTCGAGAAAATATTATAAATCGAAAGTGTACATATATATATATATATATGTATGTATATATAATATACAACGATGAGAATGGGAAATACGAGAGATACATAAGAAACGTTCCACGAGCGAAAGTTAACGCATACCTACGGTGCATGCGATCCTGAATACGTAACGTGTGTTCTATGTTAAAAAAAAAAAAAAAAAAGAATAATATTAAGGAAACAAAAAATAACGACAAAAAATAAACAAACTACGAAGAAAAAGAAAAGGAAGGGGGGAGAGAGAGAGAGAGAGAGAGAATGAGGAAATGTTTTATAACGATACATCGACTTTTTTCTTAAACGTTTATAAAAATCCTACGGGGATCGTAGTAACTCGTTTCTATCTCGATTGTTTTACCTCTTTCGATCGGCTTCGATTTAATAGTTCGTTAATAAACTCGTGAAACAGGATCGATAGATCGATCTTTACTTTTCTTACTTCCTTCCTTCCTTCCTTCCTCTCCTTTTTTACTTCCCTTGCTCGTTTTTTCTTCTCCCTCGTTTGGAAACGTTAAAAGGTTAATAAAAAAAAAAAAAAAAAAATCATTACCTCGTCTTGTGGTCGAATTCACAAATAACGAAAGAAGAGGAAAAACAAAAAAAAAAAAAGAAAAGAAAAAAAGAAATATTTCAAATATTTCCAAAAATAATATTCGACGCGCCGAACGAAAATGGTTCTGTTTGTTCGTTCGTTCGTTCGTTTTTTGTGTTTTATTTTTTGCGAGGTTCAGGAACTAGAAGGAAATTAATTGCGATTAGAGAGACTGGCTCTGTGCCAGACTATCCATCCATCCATCCATCCATCCATCCATCCATCCATCCATCCATCTTTTTCAAGAAGACACACGTACGACACGTAAGCGCATCAGTGTTCTCGAGTCGCGGCTCTCGATGGTGCAACGAAGCTTGTTGCACTTGCTACTTCGATTTTGCCAGCATGCACTGATTGGCCCCTTCTGTACGTGGCTTGATCTAATTACCTATCTATCGGTCGTTCTCTTCGAGGAAACCTGTAATTTCGTTTCGTAGCGGTTAACATACAGCATAAGGGCCCTTTAAACGTCTCACTCACTGTCTCTCTCTATCTCTCTCTCTCTCTCTCTCTCTTTTCGTCTCCTCGTTTAACTTTGACGACAAAAAGATATTGAAAATATCTTCGAAATTAATTTCCCACGTATATATTTTGTCAAATATAAACAGCTATGAAACCCTCACCGATCCGAAACGATTCGTTTCCTTTAAAACGGATCTATTAACGAGTCTATAATCCTAAAACTGGCAAATATCGTTTCATTCTCCTTTAAATGTCTCGTGAAAATTAAAAAAAAAAAAAAATAAAATAAAATAAATCAATAAATTAAAGGATAACGAAGAAAAGAATTTTTGTTACCTAGCATTAAACTCCTTACACGTTCGACGTATCACTGTACCGCGAATAAACGAGATAAATAAATAAATAAATAAATAAATAAGTAAGTAAGTAAGTAAATAAGAGGGAAGGAAAGGAAACAAAGGCACACACCGAGCAAATTTAGTTTCACACACGAATGATCTTCGAGAGGAGCCTTCACAACCCTTACGAAACAACCAGCCCCCATTTATTCGCTTCTATAGTTTCTCTATCGGTCACGCACATACGACTCGACGAACATATTCTCCTGAAGAGATTTCCATACCTCGACAAATTATATCTCCAATAGATAGATAGATAGATAGATAGATAGATATATAGATATAGGTAGGTAGATAGGTGTATACATAACTAAACATCTAACGTACATCTCATACGTATCTCTACTATGCATGGATACATAACATCCTGCATATACCTACATAGATAAGTATAGTACGTATCTATGTATATATGAACGTATAGAAAGGAACGTGATACAACAGCTGATCATCATAAAAATTTATATTTCGATCGTTCGCGCGAACGTAAATTGTATTATCAATACATACACACACACACACACACACACATTATATACATATATATATTCTGAAGTAACATTCTCGAGAATTTTCTTCTTCTTCGGAAAAGAAAAGAAGAAAAAAAAAAAGAAAAGAAAAGGGAAAGAAAGGAGAACCTTTATTGGCCTCTCTCTCCCTCTCTTTCTTTCTTTTATATATATATATATATATATATATATATATATATATATATATATATATATACACACTTCCTCGATAAAGAAACAAGTAGGAGTTTAAGAAAAATAGAAAGAGGAGTTACGAATGAAGGAGACAGAAGGAGAGTAGAACATGCCACGGTAGAAAAATGCTTGGCAATAAAGCATATACTTTTTCGCGTTGTATTTTCTACTACTCGACGTTCCTGAACACACACACACACGCGCGCGCGCGCGCGCGCAAAAACGTACACACATAACGCGTACATACATACATGCATACATACATAAATACGTACGTACGTACGTACGTATACTACATAGACGAGAAACCTACGAGAACACTATGCAGATAATAAATTACTTCGAAATCGAGGAAACTGCGGGAACCAGTTAGTAATAGGTACGTTATTGCCGTTTCAATGTGCTCTCTCGTGTAATAATGAACTTTCGCACGGTTGCTATGTCACGATATCTTATATCTTTTCTTTTCTCTTCTTCGTTTTTTGATTTTGTTCTCTTTTTAAATTTAATTTCTCGACTTATTTCGTTCTGCTCTTCTTTTCCCCGCTTCCTTAATTTCTTCATTTATCTTTTGTTTCCTTTCTTCTTTAATTTTATTTCAATTTTTTCTTAACGTATCGACGAGTATCGATGAACGCGTTAATCGCTTTTAATGATCATTGTGTCGGTAATAACGAATCCACTTTTAACGTAGTAATTAATACGATGTAATTTGTAACGAATGAAAAGTGTATATACATGTATATGTATATATATATATATATATATGTGCGTGTGTGTGTGAAGAATAATTTCTTTA
>OU964974.1:5685484-5697984 GCA_918808275.2 Dolichovespula sylvestris | reverse complement strand
TACATATATATATATATTTCTATACATGCATGCATGTATAACTCGGGGCTTTGTTGATCAAGTAAAATACTAAGCGAAACGAACTGACAAAAAATATTGCTGGAGAAAAACTCGACGGCCCACAACTCATAAAACGAGAGAGAGAGAGAGAGAGAGAGAGAGAGACAAATAGAGACAGATAGAGATAGAGATAGAGATAGAGAGAAGGGGGTGAGCAGAAACGTTGAGAATAAAACGATTCGTGTGAATGTTCAAATGAAATAACCGTATACGCGTACATCTCCTCCCTCCCGCTCTCCCTCCCTCTCTCTCTCTCTCTCTCTCCGTCTCTCTCTTAACCGCATCCATTCGTCCATTCATCCATTCATCCATACATCCATCCATACCAATGGATTTTCATTTATTCCTCGTGCCCTTCGTTCTTTATCACTATTATTCACGATCGTTAACGTTACCACCTTAGGCAAGGAGTCGCAAAATTTGGAACGTTTGAATATTCAAATAAATAAAATTGAGTAAACGGTTGAATGAACAAATAAATAAATAAAATAAATATGTAAACTCAAAAGGAGAAAAGAAAAGAGAATAGGATGAAAAGAAATAGGGATCTTTAATTGTACATCCTTTGTGAATCTCTCGAAGTCGGATATATAATATTAAGATGCTTAATACAAACAAATCTATCTATCTGCTCGTGCGTGTAAGTGTAAGTGTAAGTGTGCGTGTGCGTGTTCGAAGATAAAGGTAATATAGTAACGTAACGAAGAAAAAATTTAATAAAACGTTCTTAAAGGAAGTACTACGTAGAAAGGAATGACATTTCATTGCGATTAATATCTTTGTTATATCCTTTGCGCGTTTCAGCAATATTCAGTATATTCTCGTATTTGCACGGGCATCTTTTATAATCGACCTTCGTCGTCTTTACTCTCTCTCCCTCTCTCTCACTCTCTCACTCTTTCTCTTTTTTCTTCTCGATCTTCTTTGTCGTTGAGCAAGCCATCCATCCAGCCATCCAGCCAGCCAGCCAGCCAGCCAGCCAGCCAACCAGTCAGCCAGCCAACCACCAGCCAGTGAGCAGCAAGCGAGCGAGCGAGCACGTAAAATTTCATCCCTCTCCTCATCGTCCACCCTCCCACTCCCTCCTCCCACTACCCTCCCCTCCTCTACCCTACCCTACCCTACCCTACCCTACCCTACCCTACCCTAGCCTAGCCTACCCTACCCTACCCTACCTTCGCTGCCATCCTCCTTGTGTTGCGCTTCGTCTCGCGTTTTCATCGACAAATACGAGATAAGGAAAAAAAGATAGAAAAAGAAAAAAATACACAAATAAAAGGAAGGATAAAGAGAAAGAAGAAACGAGAGTGAGTGAGTGAGAGAGAGAGAGAGAGAGAGAGAGAAGGAGATAGATAGATAAAGAGTTCGCTTTCGGTTCTTTGACGTTCATTTCGTGTCTTTCTGTCGTTTAGAGCAGCTAGAGGTGGATAAAACGATTTCTCCTTCTTTAACACTCCTCCTATTCCTCCTCCTCCTCCTTTTTTCTCCTTCTTTTCTAAACTCAATTGTCCCACGGGCACGACGAAATTAAAAACTTTACTATCAATACGATATTAATCGTCTCTCTCTCTCTCTCTCTCTCTCTCTTTTTTCTATCTCTTTCTCTCTCTCTCTCTCTCTCTCTCTCTCTCTCTCTCTCTCTCTCTCTCGTCTCATGAAATACGATTATTATTGAACGAACACATTTGCTCGTTTGTCGATGTATAGAGATGACGAATAGATATATCTACATACATACATACATACATACACATACATATATATATATATATATATACACATATACATATACGTATATGTACGTGTATGAAAATATAGATATTATATATATACATACGTGTGTATGTGTATGTATGTATATACATATATATATATATAAAATATCAGAGTAGAAACCTAACGACACGGATTTTTATACGGATAAATATATTATATATATATATATATATATATATATATATATAATACGATGTTTTAACGCCTCTATGTAGAAGGCTCTATCCATCGTTACATATAGCCTTAGTTACCTTGTTACCTCCCTTGTTAGAAAAATGACGTCGTCGTTTCGATTGCAAAAGAAATTCTATGCCATTTAAAAGGGCAAATCGTTCCGTCGATGCACATATATTTCCCACACTCCCCTTTTAGTTTATTTTTACTTCCTCTCTTCTCTCCCCTCTTACCTGAAACAAAAATAAATGAAATCGATTAGAATATAATCTCATTGAAAATTTTTATAATGATTATACGTATATATATATATATATATATATATATATATATATATATATATTTAAATAAATACGTGCAACCTTTCCGTCGCGTTCGTAGGTAGTATTTTTTATCGATTAAATAGAAATATCTTGACGTATGCGCTACTTTTTTTTTTGTTTCCCCTTGCCCTTTTTTTTTTCTTTACTATTTTCTCACACGACTTATTTATATCATGTCATTATCCCATTTGTCTTTTAACGCGCTCATCATAAATATCTTTCAGTGTTATTATTATTAACC
This sequence comes from Dolichovespula sylvestris, assembly GCA_918808275.2. Classification (NCBI taxonomy): domain Eukaryota; kingdom Metazoa; phylum Arthropoda; class Insecta; order Hymenoptera; family Vespidae; genus Dolichovespula; species Dolichovespula sylvestris. The sequence continues at coordinate 5,695,410 of OU964974.1, read as the reverse complement.
ACCGATAATAATACTTTAAATATACTATTATTTATCTATTATGTAAACGACGAGTTAACTTGAAATAACGTATGAATGAACGTATGAATGAATGAACGTATGAATGAATGAACGTATGAATGAATGAAATAATGAATGAACGGACGGACGGATGGATGATTAAAATAATCAAACTACGGGCTCGCGGACGAATCAATGTATGAATGAATGAATAAACGTACGAACGAATTAACGAATTAGCGAATGATTGAAATAATATGTAAATTAAATACATTAATGAAAATGGCAATAAATCGAGATTTTCGGTAAAATCGAACGTGGTAGGCACGGTGGAAGGGACGGGGGCGGGGTGAAGGGGGGGGGGACCAGCGAACGATTTCGATGTCTCCATTTCGTCGTCCCGTTGCCACCACCGCCCCACCCTCCACCTCCTCGACCCTCACCCACGCTCCGATATTCTCACCAACGAGTTATTTTCGTTGCCCCGCTTCTTGGCTACATCGATATACATACATACATACATACATACATACATACGTTCATACATACATATGTATTCATCTTCAAAATGTCTATTTCGCTCGCCGTCGATTGGCCAGATCGTATAACACGGCTCTTTTACGAGCCGCGGTAAAATTTTCTACTTTACAAACTTATGAATTCGTCGTCGGCCGTCTCTCTCTCTCTCTCTCTCTCTCTTTCTCTATCTTTCTATCTATCTATTTATCTATCTATCTATCTATCTCTCATGCCGGCATGACTTATCCTCCATTTTATTTTCCTCATCCTTCTACTTCCTCCTCTTCCTCTATTTCTTATTTCTCTTACCTATCGCCCACCCTCCCCCCTCCCCCCACCCTCCCTCACTTGACGATGTCAGCCACTAGTTTGATGACTCGTCGACGTTAGAGCTTTATAACACCCGATATACCTCATCCGAAATGTTATGCCTCATCGAACGTTGTCAACCTCACCCTCCCTCCCTCCCTCTCCATCCATCCATTCACCCCCACCCTCTCTCTCTCTCTCTCTCTCTCTCTCTCTCTCTTTCTCTATGTCTCTGTCTTTTTGTCCAACGTCATCTTTCTAACCTTTCCTTTTACTCGAAAAAGAAGGAAATGAATATAAAAAAAAAAAAAAAAAAAAAAAAAAAACAGAGAGAGAGAGAAAACGTTCAACATTTACAACACCTTAATTTTCGAGGAGCATATAAATTAGCTCGAAATTTGTACAAATCCGACTAAATTTTGATTGGACGAAAACGATAGATATTAACTCTTACCAGCGCGCACCCACCCGATTCCATTTTTGTATTTAATCGCAGTTAAATGTGTGGTTTATGGGCAAACACGTACGACGTCGAAATTTGACGGTATTTATAGAAATTATTAATCTTGTTTATTTTAGGCACGCGCACGCACACACACACGCGCGCACACACACATATATATATAATAACGAAACAGATGTCTTGATAAATAAACTTGATATTCGATCTACGTCGTTGTTCGCTCGGATAGATAATGTTAAATATTTATTTTCAAAATCGAAAGTAATAATCGTAATATTTTTTGTATTTTCATAATATTTTTACACTTCCGTAATATTTCCCATCACCTTTTACTCGTTCGTATGTCGAGTATTAACAATTATCGATAATGAAATATCATCATGCGATACTATTTATTTTTACGTAAGTTATTATTTTCGATTATAAAAAAGGAAATAAATAAATAAATGCATAAATTAAAAAGAGAGAGAACAAAGAAATAGTATCGCGTGTATACGCGCATGTGTGCGTGTATTATTTATTTACATTTATAGTATATTAAGATTTATTCGAATATATTTTATTCGACATATGTTCGACATTTATTCGAATATAATTTATTAAAAATAACATATACACATATATATATATATATATATATATATATATATATATAGAGAGAGAGAGAGAGAGAGAGAGAGGAGAGAGAGAAAAGCAACAAAGAAAAAAAAATAAGAAAAATAAAAAGAAGTCGAAAGAAAAGGAAAGAGGAGATCCGAGATCGTTCGAAATTATTCGTCGAAAGGAACAAAAGTACATAGAACGCTTCGGTGCGATTATCACGGCATTAAATACGAATTTAAAAAGATCTCTCTCTCTCTCTCTCTACCATCCCTTAATGTAATGAGCCCATTAATAAGGAACACGGGCCGATAAATAAACGCGCTAGGGGAGGTCCCGATCATGAATTTTAACGATCACTTGCAATACGTTTCCTTTCTCGCGGGAAGAAGGATCGTGGGCTGCGAGAACGAACGAACAAACAAACAAACAAACAAACAACGAACGAACGAACGAAAGAACAAAAAATAGAAAAAAAAAAAAAGAATGTTGAAACAAAACGAAAGATGAATAACTCATAATCCAAGAAGTACCACCCACCCATCGTCGTTTCTTGCTTCGCATATCTCGAGTGAAATCTCGACGGAAGAGGGAGAGGGGGGTGGGGCGGGGCGGGGCGGGGTGGAGTGGAGTGGAGTGGAGGGGGGCGCAGGAAGGAGGAGGAAGGAGGAATGGGTGGATAGAAAGGGGGTTGGGGGAATGGTAAAAATGAGATTACTGAAACAGTCTTTTAAAACCGATGACTCTGAGGCAAGTTTAATCGAGTTCCATCATGATATCACCTCCACCCCATCACGGTTGGTGCTCATGAAATTCCGTCATAAAAGGTAGAGAGAGGTACCATAACTTGGAAGTTATCAGCACGGCGCTTCGTACCATAAAGAAAGGACGATTTGAATTTTCGTCCCTTCTACACCGCTACGGATTGACATCTTTATATAGGATAAACCGGAATTTATAGATAGCCATTTTTATAACGTCGTAAAGGACGAGAGATCTAGGGTGGTAGGGTGGTTGAGAGGTAGGTAGGGAGGGAAGAAACAAAGAAAAAAAAAAGAAGAGAAAGGAAAAAGAAAAAGAAAAGGGTGATGTTATTGACGACGTATGTTAAGCTTTTGAATAACCACGAGAGAGAGAGAGATAGAGAGAGAGAGAGAGTACGTAGGTAGCAGATAGATGATGGATAATACACTTCTAAGCTATATCATCTAATCTCTAAAATTATTTCTAATACGTTGCTAACGTTATATATATATATATATATATATATATATATATATATATATATCGATTAGAAAGAATAATGTCATGGTGATTAAACTGTGATCTAAGAGACAATAATTTAGAGAGAAAGACAGAGAGAGAGAGACAGAGAGAGATAAAATAAAAAAAGAAACGGCGAGGAAGGGTACGTACGAATAAAAAGAGAGAAGGAAAGAAAATATGTACCAAAAAAAAAGATAAATAAATAAATAAAAGTAGAATATCTAGGGTGAGGCGGTAATGGATCCCACCCAAAAAAAAAAAAAAAGTAAAGAAATAAGTAAAAATACAAAAATGAAAAAAGAAAGAAAGAAAGAAAGAAAGAACGAATGACGGATCGAAGAGGTTGTTGCAGGAGGGTAAAGTGAAAAGTTAAATATAGCGTGATAATTGAGAGAAGGGGAAAAAAGAAGAAAAGTCACGACGAACGGACATTATACGATAAAAAGCGTAAAAAATTATTCTAAGAGTGGCGCGGCGGGGTTAGGGGGCAAAGGAGGATGAGGAGGAGGAGGAGGAAGGTAGAAGGAGAGAGGGTTCAAAGAGGGACAGAGGGGAATGAAAACGAACGATCGTATAGGTAGAATATTATATGCGTACGATCCATCCAGCCTTTATTTATTAATTACGTAGTCGATCATTTTCGAATCGAAATATTCGAACGACGTTTATCATCGATAATACATATATTTATACATACACACATATATATATATATATATATATATATATATATATATAGCATTCTTTTTTTTAATATACTCATAATGATATAACATCAATATTCGATGATTTCGCTCTCAATAATCGTTCATTTTAATCGCTAGTGATATGCCATTAGTAATGAAGAAATTATGTATACAATTTTGAGTGTTATAAACATACTTATAAATATTTAAATAGTCATAGATATAGAGATATATTGTCAAACCAATGTGTCTCGCACGAACTGTTCATTATATATACATATAAAAGAGAGAGAGAGAGAGAGAGAGAGAGAGAGAGAGAGAGAGAGAGAGAGAGAGAGAGAAACTCAACGAGGCCTTATCATCGTCGCGATTTCGAGCGAATATTATAGAAATTTTCGTAAATCGTGCGAAGACGTTTATTTGCAACAAACGGTGATATATAAATAAATATATATATATATATATATATATATATATATATATATGCAAACGTGCATATGGGCGAACGAAATTTATATGAAAACGTTTGCGATCGGAACTACGGAAAGAGAGACGTAGAGAGAGAGAGAGAGAGGAAGCAACCCGTTCGTTCTCTTCTCTATCGCAATCCGATAGTCGACTATGGCCAACCATTATGGAAATTTGTCGAAACGAATATATCGTACCTGTTGCTCTGGATATACACCAGAACGAAACGATACCACAAAGCCACGTTAAATATCATGTAAGAAGCAATGTAATACAAAAAGCAGACAACAATTATCTTCAACGCCTAATTCCACTAACTCCACGGTAACACGTTCACTATACTCGCTACGCTTCGTTTTTCTATTAGTCGAACGCCACGTAATGGGGGCCGTTCGTTCGGAGAAAAAGAGAAGAAGGAAAGATAGAGAGAAAAGAACAAAAAAGAAATAAAAATCTTTTCGCCGTATTATATACTCTCGCAATATCGAATATCTTATAACACGAATCGATTCGATCGAATCGGGCGATCGTAATTAGAAAATAAATAAATAAATAAATAAATAAATAAATAAATAAACACACGTCGTCACCGTAAAACATCGTCACTGACAACGACGGGCAACGAATTCACAATCAAAATCATTGCCAACGAATTCGTACGAATAACGTAAGTGCAAAACTATAAATGAATTATTCAAGTCCTTTCCGTCGTGTGATCGATTACGATTAAAAGAAAAAAAGAAAAAAAAAATATATATATATTTATATATAGAAATAAAAATAAAAATAAAAATTTAAAAATCCAAAAGGCAGATCGACCAAAAAAAAAGGAAAAACACGTACAACGACGGGATATCATTGAATGTCATTCCTCGAGAATTTCTAACGTTACGGGCAGGACGTACGTGAATGCACGGAGGAAACGCGTGTATATACCTAGTATATATGTACATATATATATTTATATATACACACACACACACACACACACACATATACCTATAGTTTAGTTATATGGATACAACCTATCAGAACCAGCACCAACATCGGCCACAACCATCCGACAAAACCACAATCCTCTCTCTGACAAAACCACCGCGACAAGAAAATACGTAGTATCGATAAGATAACTCTAAACCGTTGTTACGCCGTCACGTGAACGTGCCTTTAGGTTAAACATATTTACGAATAGATCATAAAATTTTGGATTTCATGTGCTGCCATTGCTGCCGCTACTGGAAGCTGCTGATGCAGTTGCTGTTCCTGTTACTCCACCTCCGCATGCACCACCATCTCCTTTTCCTTCTCGTTCAACCATCTCTAACTCTGTCCTTTACGCGAACCGCGCCTGGACGGCCGTAAAAGTACAACGCTATAGTTTGAAATTATAGTAATCCGGTGATATACGAGGAACACCTGTAACGGTCTCCAAACGACCTCGCCAATGTTCCTAAACCAGCGGGATTGGATACAACCTCCGACTGCACTTTACTCCTTCCTTACGCGATATATATGTATGTCTCTCTCTCTCTCTCTCTCTCTGTGTATCTACACCACATATATATACACACACACACATATGTATCATATGTATCATATTAATTTATAACGACCCATAGTCTCAACACAAACGTATGTCCATCATTCGATATAGCAATATTCTCTTCTCTCTTCCTTCCCTCTCACCAACCTCTCCCTCCCTCCCTCCCTCCCTCCCTCCTTTTTATATATATATATTTTTCTATCCTCTCTCCCAAACCTATCGATTGTTAAGCGAACACATTTCATTATCCGAGACGAACACTTCGCGTTCTCGCGACTTTCTCTCGAAATGAAGAAACACGACTTCGATCGTCGCAATGGCGGAAGGAGAGAAATAGGAGAAAATAATTAACAAATCGATTGATTTCATCGATCGATAAGGGAGGCGTACGATCGAAAAAAAAAAAATTCCTCCTACGCGATCGTACGATCATGCATTATTATTGATCGATCGAATGAAAATCAATGAAATTACTTCATATGCTTTTCGTTTCTCGTGTCATCGATTGAACGTTTTTGTCGAACGTCGTTCAACGTTAATTAACGTAAATACTCTTTCAACCGCGTTAAAAATAATCTTAGGAGTGTCCAGAGATTGCCTTGCAGGGTGTACAGTTAAAAAAAAGAAAATTAAAAAATTAAAAAATTAAAAAAAAATGTCGTTCGTTAAACGTCGAGGTTAAAAATTAGAAAAGAAAAGGAAAGAAAGAAAAAAGGATAAACCTCGCGCGTTATATATATATATATATATACATATACATACGTCGTACATATACATATATACACACACACACACGCACGCACATATATACGCCACAAAAGATCGATGATCGAAATTAATTCTAAATCAGGGGAAGCGTACGTAGACTGTGCCTTTAAAATGCGACGAGTAGGAATAAATTGGGAGGGGGGGAATGTGGGCAGGGTAGAGAGGGAGGGTAATGGAGGAAGGGGAGGGGGGAGGGGGCAAAAGTAATTATTGTAAAAGGACAAAACTATTTACCTCTCTTTGATTACGTAGAATATACGAGTGGAGGTGCGTTGTGCGCGCGTACACGTGACACACGTGCATGATACGTGCGCGCGCGTACAACGTGCATACGTAATAAACTTATGTACGTGTACCCGACGCACGACTACGAGTACGATTAAACGTAAACCAAACATTGAATTCCGTTAATGTCCTGCGGACAGGCCGACAGATGAGATCGTTCTGATGCTGATAGGTTCGAAGGGTAGTAACAGTAACGTAGCGAGAACTTGACAAAGTTGGGGTTTGTTGTTGGGTGTTGGTGGTGGTGTTGGTGGTGGTGGTGGTGGTGTTGGTGGTGGTGATGGTACCGAGTTCGTGGAACGAGTATAATGATGCACGTGCGAGAGAAGGCAGGGAAAGAGATATATATATATATATATATATATATATATATATATATATATATATATAGAGAGAGAGAGAGAGAGAGAGAGAGAGGATAAAAAGAGAAGGAGAAACAAGTAGTATACAAAGTGATCGGAAGTACGCTCGAAAGGGGAAAAAGAAAAAAAGAATATACAGAATTTCGCCGATACAAACGATATCCCTGTCTCGATGAGAAAAAGGAGTATATTAAAAGGAAAAAAGAAAAAAGAGAGAGAGAGAGAGAGAGAGAGAGAGAGAGAGAGAGAGAGAGAGAGAGAGAAGGAATGAAAAATGTGTACAGGATTATTTTCTCAATACGCAAAACTTCACAAATTGATACATTTACGTCGCCACGAATTAAATATGAATATTCTCCGAGTATTGATCGACCAATTGCGTCGGAGATTTATCTACTTTTTTCTTTCCTTCCTTTCACTTTTTTTTCTACTTTTTTTTTCCCCACTCCCAGTTCCCACCGACGTGGTCGACAATCTTCGAACAAAAGGGAATTACGACCTTCCTCGTCTTGAAATCGTTCGAACAGATTTTCAAATCACCGGCCCCTCCCCCTTCACCGCCCCCCGCCACAAACAGAGTGAGTGCGTATAAAAGGGTTGAATGGATGAGTTTACAGTCGAGCGAGGGTACCACCATTAAAGTGACCACCAGAGCCCGACTAAGCGATTGCGAACAGATTTCAATTCTCAACCCGGGATCAACTTTCTCCCTGTCTCTTTCTTTCACCCTAACCTAATCTCGTAAACCCTTCTCCCCCTCCCCCACCCTCCTCCAACCACTCGGACAAATCTCTCGTCTCTTCTTAATCTATCCATCCATCCATCCATCCATCCATCCATCCATCCATCCACACCCATCCATCTATCTATCTCTATTTATCTCTAACAAAGCTCCGTGAAAGCAACAATCCGACGACGTCACTCACCCTCCCATCCTCCCACCCTCTCCGTCCTGCTGTTAGCAGGTCGGTTCGGGTCGGCTCGTTCATTTCCGGAAATCATTGTAACGATCGTCGCGTTAACCCTTTTCGCTACGGAGCACTTCCGACAAAATGCGATTACCGAATAGCTGACAATGGAGGAGGTACGGTATAATGCTTGAAGTAAAAAAATTAAAAGTAGTATCTTCATCTCTAAGTTTCACAATATGATATTCATTATTTATCTGGTAATATAATTTTGCCTTGTAAAATATACAAATTTATGGTGAAATTATATATTAAGATGAAATTGAATGAGATCTGAGGTAGGAAGATGTGACGATAAATACGTGTTTCATTGTGAAATAAGAACAAAGGGAACGAACACGTCTTAACTCCTTGAATGCGTCTCGAAGCTTCTCTCAACATAACGTTCTCGTTTTAAACAAAAACAAAATCTCCGAACTAGGAATTGAAGCTCTCTCGCTCTAAAACGGAATATTATTATTTCAAAATGGAAAGGAAATTCCTCGCATTAAACTCTTTTGTTTAAGAATTATTCTTGAAACTTCTCGGTTACTACGTTTATAATCGCAAGTTGCTTGTTCTTTTTCTCTTTTCTTTTCTTTTCTTTTCTTTTCTTTTCTTTTCTTTTTGTTCGTTTAAATATTATATCGCAATGGTGGCACAATATTTTTTAATACGATATAACGAAATTATTAAAGTATTTAAAAGCCAAACGCAATATTAATGATCAACTTTGTTATTATAAAGTTCAAAGCATGGAATCGCGCATAAGCCAACATCAATCACATTGCGAACAATGGTACCACAGGATTCGCGTATTTTTTCCGCGTTTTACTGTATTTTATATTATAGAGGATCGCGAGTGTGCGTGGCTCTAACAATTGAATCGTAAAAATATAGAAAGTTAAAATGATGTTTTATTTCACGATAGTCAACTGTTCGAGGCATGCAGCGATACCGGATGATACTCGATTAACAGAAATATCTCGTGTAAAGTATGAAATAAAAGTATGTATGGTATGAACGTATTTATACGTGGTGTTACGCTCTTCGTACCTCGGAGCCAACTTTTCCAGAGCGTATATATACGCTCTTCGTATATGCGTGTTCATTCTACGAGGTGAATTAATAGGTACATTAGATATAAGTATATAATAGATATAGATATATATAATATATAATATGTGTAGGTATGTATAATATGTGTAAGTATGTAATAAGTATAGGTGTATATATAATATATAATATGTATAGGTATGTATAGTAGATGTAAGTATATAATAAGTATTAGTATAAAGGGAAGGATTACTCGTTGTTGTCGATTAGAATTTATCGATCCTGTCAATCGAATCGATCATTCGACCAACACCATTCATTCATTTATTCATCTCATCCATCTCCATCCATCTATCCATCCATCCATCCATCCATCCATCCAAACGAGCAAGCAAGCATTCATTTATCCATCCATCCTTCAAAATCCCAGGACGTTTGACTCCTGTATTATTTCGAGTACGAAATCGTGTAATAAAAAAAAAAAAGGAAAGAAGAAGAAAAAACAAGGACCGAAAGAGAGAGAGAGAGAGAGGGAAATAAAGGGGGAGGGTAATGAAAAACACGTGTTCGACAAATTTTTCTACCGGGTGTGTCGACGAAGCAACAACAACATTTTCTTCTTTCCAGTTTTCCTTCCTTTTTATTTTTTTTTAT
>OU964974.1:5665484-5680484 GCA_918808275.2 Dolichovespula sylvestris | reverse complement strand
ATGGAAATGAAACCTTAAAGGGTGGAAGTATTGTATAATGGCGAGAAGCCATATAAAAACAGGTACATTGTACAAACGTTACCTACGATACCCTTCTACTGCATCAAACCCCGTACACGGCGCCCCTATTTTCTCCCCTTTTTATTATTTTTTTCTTTTCCATAAATATATACTCATAGAGAGAGAAAGAACGAGAGAGAACGAGAGAGAGAGAGAGAGAGAGAGAGACAAAAATATAGATTTCCATTGAGAAAAAAAAAAACAAAGATATCAAACACAGAACGAACGTACGCGACTGTATTCTCGGAAGGTGCAACAGAAAAAAGGAAAAAAGAAAAAAAAACGAAAAGTAACAAAAGCAAAAAAGAAAGAATGATTAATAAATCCAAAAAAAAAAAAAAAAAGATTGCAACCTTTCGTTCAAACGAAACGAAACGAAACGAAACGAAACGAAACGGAAAAGGAAAGATTAAAAAGGGTGAAGATATTAAAAAAGAAAAAAAAGGGAAAAAAAAAGGAGGAAAGAAGGAAGGAAGGAACACAATTAAAAAAAAAAAAAAAAAAAAAAAAAAAGAGAGAGAAAGGGGTCGTCGGTCGTACGTTTTTATCATACGAAAGGAGAACGCGCGCGTAAACCCTTTTTGAAAATTCACTGATTGATGGTGGAAAATAGGAGGGGGGGGGTGTGGTGGAGCGGGTTGCGATCATTATTATACGTATGACGAACTCCGATGTGTGCTTCGTTAATAATTCAAACGCTTTCAATTCGATTTGCCGGAGCTAAAGCAGAGGCAGGGCCGCGTAGCGTCGCGACGCTCTGCTACCGTCGAAGATTCAATCGCTGATTCAGCCGCTGCTTTCGAGAATCGGTGTTGTGCATTGTTATACACGAAACGCATAGAATCGAAAACGCTGGGAATTTTGAAAGCAAAAGGCACACCCAACGAAACAAAACAACGCATGAAGAGAGACAGAGGGGAGTGGTGGTGATGGTGATGCCTGATAAAGAGAGAGATAGATAGATAGATAGATAGAGAGAGAGAGGCGCGGTTAAAGCTTTTGTATCACTATGCAATTCATAGTTTATATATATATATATATATATATATATATATATATATATATATATTATGTGTGTGTGTGTGTGAGATAACATTGTTTAACACTATATGTAATACATATATATATATATATATATATACACATATGTGTGAGATAACATTGTTTTGATACAGTAGCATTCGGTAGTATATATAGGCAAATTCCTAATACAAAAGCAACGGTATAATTAATTGCCGTCCTGTAGTGTTTTAATATAATTATGCTACGCTACCAATGTTATACCGCTAATTGCGAAACTTTCCCTCCAACACAATTTCTCTCTCTCTCTATCTCTCTCTCTCTATCTCTATCTCTATGTCTATCTCTATCTCTTCCTCTCTACCTCACTCTTTCTCTCTCTCTCTCTCTATCTCTATCTATCTCTCGTTCTTTCTCCTTTCTCCATTTATCCGCGACATGGTCTCATTCAACGTTTGAAATGATAAAAACAAAGTAACCAAGAAGTTTCATTAATATGTAAATAATGCATCCGAGAAACGTTAATAAACCAATAACTTCTCGTTTCGTAGAACATCATATTTTTACTAATGATCTCAGATAGGATATACGTTCCGGCGAAGGATTTTGTTGTGAAACAACTCACAACACGTTTGCAATTTACTCACGGTACGTTTTAAATACTCTCCGGATAAAATTAATAATTCCTTTTGTATTGATTATATCGGGGGAAAATATTGAAAAGAAGTAAAGAGTAATGAAATAAATATATATATATATATTTTTTTTTTTTTCTTTGGAAGCGTTATTTTGCGAAATGAAATATTACGGACCCCGTGTAATGGAATATAAATATATAATATAAAACAAAAAGAACAAGAAACGAATTTGTTCATCAATCATTTATTTATCCATGAAATTTTATGTACCAATCGTAATCTGAATATTTCTTTTTTTTTTTTTTTTTTGTTTCCTTCGTACGAAATAAGAGGAGCGATCAAGTTCTAAAGAATTCGTTCATAACGAATCGTTAATTAATTATTAACAATACGTTTGAAAAATAGAGTGAATTTAGTACTTTAACGTGGTATTTGATTCAGCTCTCTACGGCATTTCGTTCCGAAGATATTCCTCCCGTGTAAATGGAACGCGTGGTTGTTAACAATGTTGAGAGAGAGGAAAAAAGAAAAACTCTTTTTTGTTTCGATAGAAAAGCGAATTTGTTTTATTAATCATTTAACGATTTGTAAAATTTTATGAATCCAGCCACGATCCGAATCGTTCCTTTTCTCTTTCAAGGAAAATAAGACGAACAATCGAGTTCGCATGAATTCGTTTATAAGAAATTGTTCGTAACAAATTGTTGATCGATCGTTAACGATACGTAGTAAAATTAGAGAAAATTGTGCCCTATAAAATGGCGATCGATTCGTGTCTCTACGACCCTTAGTTTCGGAGATGTTGAATATATAATTACCTTGGTCCGTTCGCGACCTATATTTGATTTCATTTAACGAGGGCCCGGGATGACACACTGACCTACATAAATTCCGAGAATTTACGAGGCCTTACTATACCCCACTATTACTACGAACAGCTGTACCGTACGAATAATGAATGCAAATCTTACGAGGAGAGGATATCTCAGTGACGAAAAGCCGTAGTGACATGATTCAAGGATAGTTTTCGAATACAATTAGATCCGCATTCGTACGAATATCGCTGATAACGTTTGTCGCAATAAAATCGATTTCGTTGATAATTTTTTTTAATCCACATTTGTCTCGTTTTTCCTGTCGTAACGAGAACGTAAATTGTTATGTTAATCGTTACGATTTTTATTTAAATTTACGATGAGATGATATTGGAATTAAAGAACGAAAAAAAAAAAAAAACAAAAAAAAAATCAATTATACGCATAATGCAACGAAGTATGTATATCACATATACGCATATATATATATATATATATATATATATATATATATATATATATTACAGTTGGTCGATCAGATCAGAATTAAATCGTAAATGATTAATAAATAATTAAAAGTTCTTTACCATGGGAAGAAGCCATGAACAAAAATATATTTATTTTAGACGATCCGCGAACATATCAGTAAAACGAACTCAAAAGGTAAAAGTTGAAAGGATGTTAAAATATGAATTGAAGATTCGAGAGAAGGGCTGTTCTCTCTCTCTCTCTCTATATATATATATTATATATATATATATATAATCTATCCTACCTCTCTCTCTCTTTTTCTTTGAAAGACGATGAGAAATGACGGTAAGAGCAACTATTAAAAAAGTCCTTCAAGTAGAATTTTATTCGAGCTCCTCTGAAAACTCATCAGGCGAGAAAAGGTAGATGAAGTGATGGATTGAGTATGAAGAGGTAAAAGAGAGAAATAGATAGATAGAGATAGAGAGAGAGAGAGAGAGAGAGAGAGAGAGAGAGAGAGAGAGAGAGAAGGAAATTGAAAAGTGCGTCAAAACTCTTACTTCCGTCTTTGCTCGCAATCAACGAAGACGTAGTAGTAATAGTAGCAGTAGTAGTAGTGGTAGTAGGTACCGATTGAGAGACGAGGAGAGAAACTATAAAGAGAGAGAGAGAGAGAGAGAGAGAGAGAGAGAGAGAGAGAAATAGGAAAAATAAATAAATAAATAAATAAGTAAATAAAAAAAAGAGGGGAAAAAAAAATACCGGAGAGTACACAGATCACTCGAAGGATCGTTATCGTTTGACGCGTAACAAAAGCAACGTTGAACAACCCGCGAAGGAGAGTAAAAGAGAGGATGAGGATGAGGAGGATGAGAGGAGGAGGAGGAGGGACACGTTGCTACGTAACGAGGTGTATTTCAAATTAACAGAATATCCGTCGGACGGAATTATATTTCGACCGGAAATGCACTTTGATGGCGGAGAATAGACAGAGAGAAGAAAGATAGATAGAGAGAGAGAGAAAGAGAGAAAAAGGGAGAGAGAGAGAGAGATGAAAAATCGAAAGAGCTAGGTACGAAGAAACGACGATAATAATAAGAAAGAGGAGAAAGAAGAAGAAGAAGAAGAAGAAGGTTGGTGGAAACTAGGATGAGAGAAGAAGGTGTGCGTGAGATATATATATATATATATATATAGAGAGAGAGAGAGAGAGTCTAAAGGACATTGAGAATTCGATGAAACGAGTCGCGAAAGGAGTGGAAAATCAGGTGATGCGAATAATTGAAATTTTCCACTGCAAGAACTTAACTTCTCGTTCGAACGGCGGTAGGGAGATGGATGCAAGGGTGTGTAAAATTTATATATATGTGTGTGTGTGCGTGTGTGTGTGTGTGTGTGTGTAGAAGACGAGTTCGCAATAAATATGGAAAAGGTTTTTGAAGAAACAAGGGACGCGCGCCGTCGGATATCGCGGGGAGTTTTCTTTTCGTCGATATATTATAGAAGAGGAAGTTGAGGAAGAAATTTAAAAAAAAAAAAAAAAAATTAAAAGAAAAAGAAGATAGTAGAAGAAGAAGTAATAAGAAGGAAACGAAACGTTCTTTATTAATTATTTTCCATTATCCTCGTGTCCTATATATGTTATATAATATGTCATATTTATTACGAATGATTATTATTATTATTATTATTCTTTTTTTTTTCATTAAAATTTCTTTCGAGAAAAAAAAACCATATATATATATATATATATATATATATATATATTTAGAGAGAGGGAGAGAGAGAGAATTTGGACACGAAATAAATTTCCTTTTTGTAAAGAGATCTCTCTGTTTCTCCCTCCCTCCCTATAAGCAGTCAAGAGAAAATCTTTTAACAATAATAGGAATCAAGGTGTTTGAATTTCAGTCGTAATCGGTTTTGCGATAGGATCGAAATATAGGGTTTGATTACAGACGACCGTAACACGATCGGAATCCACCAAACCAGCCAGACACGCACGTCACTCACTCTCTCTTCCTCCCCCCCCCCCCTCTCTCTCTCTCTCTCACGCGTTGTTGTATTATTCGAAAAGAGTCTCGAAAGGGGAAACGATCCTCCAAAGCACCTCCCCCCACAGACACACCCCTGCCTCGGTCGGTATAATAGTTTCGGCTATGAAAAAGAGATAGACGCATGAGAACCGCCCAGAGGTTATATATGATTAAAATAAAAAAAAAAATAAAATAAAAAATTAACAAAAATGAATAAATAAATGAAATACGAAACAAACCAAAATAGAAACGAGAGATATGAGATGTGTGTGTGTGTGTGAGAGAGAGAGAGAGAGAGAGAGAGAGACGCGATGTTTCTTTTCAATGATTTCTCATCAATTTTGATATTATCTATTTTAATCTTTCTCTTCTTTCTTTTTTCTTTTTTCTTTTTTTTTTTTCAAGAAACGTTACAAGCGCTCAAAGGGAATGAGAGAACGAGGGATTATCGTGGGGATAAAGGATGAAAGATAGGAGTGGAAGATAATTTAGTAATCGTAACGGAAGAACAAGTCGAAGTTGGAATATTTCGAAAATGAGAGAGAGAGAGAGAGAGAGAGAGAGAGAGAGAGAGTTTATCATCGTTTCGACGCGTTAGATCGTCCCTTACAAAGGCATTAAGAGAGTACCCGAAGTCGAGCTTCGCGTTAAGGGTAGTTAGATTAGAAAGAGAAAGAGAGACAGAGACAGAGATACAAAGAGAAATAGAGAAATAGAAAGAGAGAAAGACAAAGAGAGAGAGAGAGAGAGAGAGAGAGAGAGAGATAGATAGAGAAAGAGAGAAGAGAAGAGAAGAGAAGAGATTTTCACGGAAGGGAAGGCACTAATTAACGACCCCTAACGTTAGCTTGGATATTATTAATTGGCAACCTCAGTCATAGTCGTGCGCACAGAAATCGGAACCCAGGATGGGGTTAACGTATAGAAATAGACGACGGGTGTGTCTAGCCATGCTTAGTTTATAACAGAAAGTGGTGACGATGAAATGAGAGTTTGTATTCATTGCGAGATACATATATATATATATATATATATATATATATGTATGTATGTATATGTATCTATGTATGTATGATATACATATACATATACATATAACGGACGTTAGTCAAATCTATTTGTACGGAACATGTGTGCTGGATACGTACTAGCCAAAATTCTCTCTCTCTCTCTCTCTCTTTCTCTTTCTATATTCTCTATCTCTCTTTCTCTCTCATCTACTCTATCCAATATATATATATATATATGTATATATGTATGTATGTATGCATATTCCAAGCTTCATCTCTTTGTCTCTTTTATCTAACCGAACTATACTACTACCACCATTACCACTACTACCACCATCCAATCCTCTTTATTCCCCTCTTCCTCCCTTCCCTCCTTCCTCCTCGCCACCATCGTCCAATCACGTATTTTGACTTTGCCAACTCCACAAACTACTCTAATATACTAATACTTTAATATCGAGCATCCGATTTTTCTTTTCTTTTCTTTTCTTTTCTTTTCTTTTCCTTTTTTTTTTTTTTTCTTCAAAGATTCCTTCACTACTCGTTTACCGATCACATCAACATTGTTATGTATCCCTCTGTTAATCCCCCATCCCCCATACCACAACTTATATCCGTACCACTCTCGATACGCGTATAATTCTATCAACTACGTGATCAATCTTCATTTTCTCGTTAAAAAGTTGCAAAAAATTTTCTTTCCTTCTTTCCTTCTTTCTTTCTTTCTTTCTTTCTTTTGTGTTTACTTTTTGCCTTTTCTTTTCCTTTTTTTTTTTCTTTCTTTCTTTTTTTCGAAGTTAATACGCGATGCGATTGTTATTAATGGTTACAGAAGAGAAGGAAGAAGAAGAAGAAGAAGAAGGAAGAAAAAGGTGAAATAATTGTGATTAATTTAATCGGACGAAAGTGTATACTTGCAAAACAAATTATTATACCCCATTAATTATCATTATATAGGGTATTATTAAAGTATTATTGAAGATTATCTCGTGTGCGAGTTAATTCATATGAAAAAGAAAAAGGAAAAGTATAAAGAAGACATCGTTTACGCCAAGCTCCTCATAATCATCCTTCTGAGAGCGAATAAAGCGATTTAAGAGATAGAAAAATTGAAATAAAAAAAGAGAGAGAGAGAGAGAGAGAGAGAGACTTACAGATAACGTGTAAATTCGATGAGTCTAAGGAGAAAAAAAAATGTTCTCTCTCCTTTTCCCCTCTCCCATAATATAATTCTTTTTACAATAAGTCTCGTGCGATAATCGCAACAACAGATTAAAATCGAAAAAGAAAAAAAAAAAAGAAAAGATAATAAGGATTGAAGATGAATATTCGTTAAATTGCATTACAAATCTTTTCATCGAATTAACAAGAGAGCATAGCCATAATAAAAGGAATTTCTCCCCCTCTCTCTCTCTCTCTCTCACACACACACACGCACGCACGCACGCTCCATAGTTTCTCCTCTTAGTTTGTACAGCGATAAACGCTCCATGCGTTTTCGTAATTAGCGCGGAATACGAAGAAAATTTAATTTGTTCATAAAGAGACGATATTCCATCGGGCATACCGACGAATTATTCTGACGATTATCATCATGTTCATTATCATTAATTATCATCATCATCATCATCATCGTCATCATATTATTATTATTATTATTAATTATCATCGTCATTATTATCATCGTCGTCGTCGTCGTCGTCATCGTCATCGTCGTCGTCGTCATAATTATTAGTATTATTATTATTAAAATTAAAATATAATATATTATATTACTCTAATGAACGTGAAACGTTCGTCCTTGTGAAAGAGCGAGTTTGCAATCGATTGAATGCAACCTTTTTTTCTCGATCCATCGATCCATCGATCCATCCATCCGTCCATCCATCCATTCGTCTATTCGTCCATACGTCTATTTATCCATCTATTTATTTCTTTCACGATACGATGCAATTTCAAATCGCTTTCCCTTATCCCTTTAACTCGAGCATAAAATTCTATATGGCATAGCAAGGAGATAGAGAGAGAGAGAGAGAGAGAGAGTACGATGGTGCGTAGCGTATGCGATTCGATATTAAAGAATTTAATGTAGCGTAATGTCTACCTTACGAGAACGTAATAAATCATCCGTATGTAATCTCTCGAAGGTCGTACTTTATCGTGACGTAAAGTGACCGAGAAATCTCTTCTACCCAAGCCCTCCCGCCCTCCCGCCACCCTCTCACCCCCTAATCCTCAATCCACCTCCCCCGCCCCCTTCCACGGTTGAAAATATTTTACATTATCGCGCCGTTGTCTCGACTCTGCTTTAGAATAAACGTCGGTGACGACGAGGACGAAACCAAAAATGAAGAAAAAAAGGTGGGGTGGGGGGAAGAAAACAAAATAAACGCAAAACGATGAAGAGAAACTAACGAAACGAAAGGAGCCTTGAACGATATATCGTCGCAAAGGTTTTATTGATTTATCTATACACGTGTAAAGGATACAGAGATTAATACGTACGATTAATGTTAACGCATGGTAATATTTACGTAACGTATGTATTGTACTTATATCCAATTAATACTAACGATTCTTATACAAAGACGAGAGAAAGAGAGAGAGAGAGAGAGAATATGCGCATTCGTATATCTATTTCTTTTTCTTGTTTCTGAAAAAAAAAAAGAATAAAATAATCAAACTGATCGATATTAAAATTATAAATTTATACGAATGCACGTACGTGTGTGTTTATATATATAATATATATATATATATAATCGAGAAGATGTGTTATCGATGTTTAGAAATTAGATAATCGAAACATTCTCCGTATAAATCGATCATACTCGAATAATATACGTACAAGGTTGTTGATCGAAGTTATAAAGAAGATTTCTAACGAAAAATTCGACTAACGACAACGAATTGTCCCGGTTTAAAGCCGATCGATCAACTGACTAGAAAGTAACTCTTTCTCTTCTAATCACTTGTTTATATCTCTAATGATTATGCATGCGTACATACGTATGTACATATATACATATGTGCATATGTACGTATGTACGTATGTATGCATGTACATCGTCGTGCAAAAGTATACGAACGTTTTGTCGATTGATTATAAATATATATATATATATATATTTCTTTTTTTCTAAACAAAGGTGTATCTCTATCGACGAATTAAACAAAAAAAAAAAAAAAAAAAAAAAAAGAAACGAATAGTAATAATAAAAATCAAATGAAACGTCAAAATTGTTTTTCCATATAAAAATCCAATTCGTTTGGACGATCAAAGGACGTTTAATCGTTGGCATTAGATATTTCGATATTTCGAAATGAATTGATTGAAAGAACGACGACAAGAGAGGGTGTCCCAATAACTTTTACAGTATACTGTACGTACATACGTACGTACGTACATCCCCACGTATATATACGTATGTAAGCATGTATATATGTAAGTACACGTACGTATAACATACATATATAATGTATATACATAGATATATACGATGCACGACGGAGTAAAAGCGATCTCCCACATTTTATTTTCGACTTTCTCGAGAAGTTGACGAATACGTTTCTACGATATATATATATATACATACATATACATATACATATATATATGTATATATGTATATATATATATATATATAACAAATCCTAACTTCCGTCTTCAAGCCTCGTTGAATAAATTGCAACTTATCATCTTTCGGCTACGAAACAACAACAACGTATGGGTTATAATTACACGTTCTTGCTTAATTAAATTCCAAAGAAATCTACGGTAATAGGAGAGAGGGGGAGGGGAAAGAGAGAAGAGAGAGAAGAGAGAGAGAGAGAGAGAGAAAGAAGTGAAGGTGTACGAGTAGGAATAGGAGGTAAAATAGGAGGAGGATCGACTAGATAAAAGTGTTTCATTTCGACTTTCACTTTGGCAAACAAAAAACAAAAAACAATAAAGGTAGATAATAATCTTGAATATTGGAAATATGTTAATCAATCTATCGTCGTTTTGCGAACGATTGGAAACGGTATATATATATATATATATATATATATATATATATATATATATATATATACATCGCATGTGAAAACGATTTACGTAATATAATGCGGAAGTAGTAACACGGATACTACATTATCGCGAATAAAAAGATTTAACATCGACGAATCTCTCTCTCTCTCTCTCTCTCTCTCTCTCTCTCTCTCGTTCGCCGAGTGTTTTCTGCTGAAAAAAAAAAACAAAGTAAAAAGGGAAAAGGAAAATTATTGCACGCGAAGAAAAGAGAGATAAAATGTTGAACGTACGAGCGATTAATTAATTGGGTTAATGACGATTAAAAAGACATGTAAACGTTCATGACGGCGATTAACGAATACGACGACGTATCATCGTCGATGTAACGCGTCCGTGCGAGCCAGCAAATTATCAATATTAAATTTATGTAATTAAAAGTACCTATTTAACGTTGTTATACGTTATGGAGATTATTAAATTCGTTCGTACACATAATACGGATTGAAAGAAGAAGGATGCCATGCATGCGTACATCGAACGCTCATTTAAATCGTTCGTCGTCGATCAAGAAGAAATTAAAAATGAAAATAAAAATAAAAATTAAAAGGAGAAGCGAAAGGGAAGAAGAGGCGTAATTGTTTAAAAAAAAATATCGTTGAGAAATGTTGTAATCGTAGACGCCGTTAGAAATGTATAATCGTTATCTAATGATCGTAACATGTACGTGAGATACCTATGCATTTATTGCATTTAACGTTTAATACGTCCTTATTATAATAATAATAATAATAATAATAATAATAATAATAATGATGATGTCGGAATTAATGTATCCGAAAATTAAAGCGATAATTAAGTTACGAAATTAATCGGATTGATCGAATTATATATATACGTTTCGGAAGCTACGCTCGTTTTCTTCTTTTTCTTTTTCGTCCTGTAATAACTAACGATAATCGTTAAAAAAAGGAAATGATCAAAACGTTTACCTATGTATATATACTTGTGCGTGATTCTTCTTGCACGATTAAAGAATGAACGACGACGTGTACGTGTAGAGAGTAACAGTAATGAGATGGTGTAGTAGGTCCTTCGGCAATTGGAACAAGACTGAGAAAAAGAAGACAACGAAACGACGTATATGTACATACGCGTGAACTTTCATTGAATGTACGAAAACAAGGTCACTCTGTTGGTATATACAAAGAATAGCTCGCATTACGGGGAACCTACGATACAAAGGTTGTCCTAGTTATATAATCACTTACTACGTATCACGATCTATATAATATCAATAAATGCCGCGCGACATTTTCGAAACGTTTCAAGGATAATCAACAAAACAGATACCGCGCTTTATATATATATATATATATAGATATATATATAATTACGTATGTAACTACGTTTATTACTGACCGTAAAGTTGTACCCCCGCTTTTATAACGATTATTTAATCGCTCTGATCTCTTTCGTGCGCGTGCGTTCACGTATGTGTATATACGTAAATCCTTCGATGTTTTCATGATCGATCTTTTTAATGCCTATTTAATCGTATCTTTACATTACTTTTACCTTAATATATCTCTTCTCTTTTTTTTTTTTATTTTTTTTTTTTAGACATGTACGGGATATGTGTTCTCCGTTGTAACATAGATAGAACACTTTTAAGTGCATCGTTTTATTTATTTATTTATTTATTTATTTATTAATTTATTAATTTATTAATTTATTAATTTATGTAGAATTTTAATCGTTCATTAACTACATATGTATATATATATATATACATAATGAATTTAAATATTATTGAATATGAAATATATCATGAACATAAATATGATAATGAAAAATAATGGAAACGTGAAATATGAAATATATATATATATTTATATAATTTTCATAGATTCCTTTAATTAATAACTTTTATATAATAACGATTATAATAAAAATAATAACAATAATAACAATAATAATAATAATAATAATTTTCATTGAAACAAATAATCCCATTTTTCTTTATTTTTAAAGACATTAAAAAAGAAAAAAAATATATATATATATATACATACAACAAATTTATATATAAAAGTTGAGAAAATTAAATGAGTGCATAAGCAAGCGGAACGATATTTAATTATAAGTACGTAAAAAGCGTCTATTTTTATCTTCGTCTCTCTTTAACTGCCTCTCTCTCTCTCTCTCTCTCTCTCTCTCAAGACTCTTCCTTTTTATCGCGGAAGCATCCACCAACATCTAAGATGAAGAAGAAGAAGAAGAAAAAGAAAAAGAGGAAGTGGAAGCAGAAGGTAGGAAGAAGAAAAAGAGTAAGAGAAAGCAAAAAAAAAAGGTTTTCGATTTGCCGCTGCTGGTAGAGGCGAAGATGCAGGATCGTTAGCACAAAGCAAGCATTGCACGAGACAGAGAGAGACAGCGAGAGAGATAGCGAGATAGCGAGAGCGAGAGAGAGAGAGAGAGAGAGATAGGCAAGATGCAAATTGTAGGAATTGATTGGTGTAGGTGTAGCAGAGGGATAGAGACGTAGAAGGGGATCGGGTTTGAGAAGATCTTCGAAAGAAGAAAGTATAGGAGAGCTTGGCCAATTAGAGCCAACGTGAATCTCTCTTTAAGGAGTCTCTTTTTATAATGCAATTAGAAAATACCTTCGGGGTCCATCGAACGCCCGATGCCATTTTCTTTGGCAATCATCAGCAACCAAGCTACTTTACTCTCCAACTATCTCTATCTATCTATTTCTCTCACTCTCTATCTCTATCTCTCTCTCTCTCTCTATCTATCTATCCGTCCATCTCCCTTTTTTCTCTCACAACATTTGCGCGAAGATTCTTACCATCCTCCCGCCCACCCCCAACCCCCGTTTCCCGTATTTTCTCTTTTACGTTAAACGCGTTTCATTAACGATCGCTCCACCACGGTATATACGACGGACGAAAGAAAGAGGAAAATATTTTAATGAATTTTCATCTCTCAACGACGACGACGACGACGACGACGATGATAATAATAATCGAGGAGATAATAATTTCAACAAATAAATAAATTTTAAAAATAAATAAATAAATCAATAAATCAATAAATAAATAGCAAAAGTATATCGTCGAAGGGATCGTCCGACTTTTGTATATGAATCTTGTTTTTCTTTTTCTTATTATTAATATTTCTTCCTCTTCTTCTTCCTCTTTCTTTCTCCCCCCCCCCCTTTTTTTGTCTCTACCCGTTCGAATTTCCACAAGAAAAAAAAAAAAAAAGAAAAAAGAAACAAAAATTATACGATCGTCTTGAATATATATTCAATGCGCACAAAAACCGTGTCCCCGTCCTTCAATCCGATAAAATCTAATTAACAGAGAAGAGCCCCTCCCCCCCCTTCCCCATCCACCGTAGTAGTAGCAGTAGTAATAGTAGTAGTAGTAGTAGTAGTAGTAGTAGTACGCGAGAGGCGATCGCGTTTAGTTATACGTACGCGTAGGTACGTCAGTTTTTCACAACGCGTTGTGTTTACCTTTCAGCTCTCGTCATTTTTCGTTCGTTATGAAATAAATAAAGGTACGACAGAAAGCGACAGCCGCCGCGGGTAAAAAAAAGGGACGGGGAGAGGTTATCGGGAGGGGAGGGCAGGGCAGGGGATGGCAGTGGGTGGGTGGGGAGGGGTTGAAAGAGGCGGTGTCGTTTTTCCGCATGCGATTAAACAAAGCGTAAACTGTACGATCTCTCCCTCTCTCTCTCTCTCTTTCTTTCTGTCTCATACGCACAGATACACACTCTCTCTCTCTCTCTAATATACATTCTCACTATCGCGGATGTGTCCATTTCCGCGATCTGCGTCAAATTAAACGACAATCGTGTTGACACATTAATACGTCAAGCCTTGATGCCATGGAAATGATGCAAAAATACGTCGGCGATGAATAAAATGCTTCTGACTCTTATCGCCAACGTATACACGGATATATATGTATATAATGGAATACACAGATTTATATATATATATAACGGAATATACATGCTTACGTGCGGTGGTTGTGTTGTGTTGCACGTATGAACGCAAACGTAGATACATCATATGTACGTACACGTACGTACGAATTAAATCCCTCTGGTTATTCGCATCGATCCGTAGTATGATCCCTCCGAAAGGTACGTGTTATGTACGTACGTATGTACGTATCCATGCGTATATAATATTCTAACCGTAAATAACGTCCGCGAGAATTTGATTCGCTCTTTTAACTCCGATCAAACGATTTCTCTCCTACCCGTATCTTATCGTTAACTCTTTCCTTTTACTTTACTTCTTCTATCTTTTATAATTTCTTGTTTTTTGTTTGTTTGTTTGTTTGTTTGTTTGTTTGTCCTTGCTCTTTCCTCCTTCATTCCTTCCTTTCTTTTTTCTTCTATATTTCTCTCTCTCTCTCCATCTCTCTCTCTCTCTCTCTCTCTTTCTCTGTCTTTATGGCGTACAACGAATAACGAATTTATCCTATTTATCTTATGAAATATTTGTTAAAGGGACGAAGTTATATATATTTATATATATATATATATATAAATATATATATTTACAACGATCTAACAATCGTCTATTTCCAATATAATGACCACCGGTTTGTTGGTGGGTATATATGTAATACTCATCGAGGGGAAACACCATAGGAAACTTGTTACCGATTCGACAACACACCGCTAAGGAATATATCTATAACTCGCCTTACTCTCTCTCTCTCTCACACACACACACACACACAGACGTTGTACGCGAGAGAGTATCGGTTATATTCGTATCATGGAATAGAACGAGTTAACTACATAGAAAGCAACCGCAAATACGAAAGGGACGAGGTGAAGAAACGAAATAGTAGGTACGAGTAGTTCTTGTATTTAGGTGGAAGCTCTCCTCCGCAACGTGGAACAACA
>OU964974.1:5652984-5660484 GCA_918808275.2 Dolichovespula sylvestris | reverse complement strand
AGTATCCTTTGACTGGCCGAGCAATTGACGAGATACCCTCCTCCCTTTCTCTCTCTCTCTCTCTCTCTCTCTCTCTCTCTCTCACCCTCTCCACCCTCTCCTCCCACTACTCCTACCACCATCCCACTCACTCATCGACGCGCGTCACTCTTTGAAAGCTATCTGCATATCGTGTTTGCTAAAGAACACAACGAACGATCATAGAGCACTCATACGAGCCCTCTCACACCCACCCACCCATCCATCCATTGGCCACCTTTTACCCTTCGCAAAGTGAGTATGAGAGAGCTAGAGAAAGAGAGAGAGAGATAGATAGAGAGATAATCGATTTTTAAAAGACTCGCGAATTTTATTCCTACCTCTTAATCGTCCAATCGATCCGATATTATAAGTCGAACTTATTTTCGATTCGTTCTTCTTCGAACGCGTCGTCCATCTTTCGTTTTCTTGAAATTGTTCCTTTTCGGTTTTGTATATATATATTTTTTTTTTTTATGCTCATTCGTCGTCGCTAATTTGTTTTTTCCTCTCGTTCGTTCGATTTTTATTTATTTCTTTATTTGTATATTTTTTCTCTTTATCTTATTCCTTTCTTTCTTTCTTTCTTACGTTCGATCCTATCGTCTGTCTTTTCCTTTTTTATGCTTTTATATTTTTCTTTTTTTTTTCTTAATTTACATTCTAGCCGTCTCATTCGTTAAAAGTATCAAACTTTGATCGACATCTTTACAATGAATTAAATGTATATATATATATATATATTTATGCATGTATGTACGTCAATTATTATTCCGTATCATATACCCTGTCAATCTTTCGTCGTCATTATCATCATCGTTATCGTCATCGCCATCCTCTTCTTTTTCGACTTATATCGTAAAACATATATATAATACATAAACTACTCGAGAACCATCCGTAAAATCTAATTATATATACGACGATAAAATACACGGATAGAATTATCACGATCAATTAACAACGAAAGGACCTTCGTTCGATCGTCATTAATTGTATAAGTTTTATTCTCGATTATGCGAATTCGACTTACGCGTGTGTATACGTACTATATACTATCAATTATCATTTTATATTCGACGATTAATTGTCGGCAAAGGAAAACGACACAATGCCGAAAACGAATAGAAAATAAAAATGACGTAAATAGGAAACGGCTATGCACTCTCTAAATGCAAGCCTTCCACTCTCTTTCTATATATATATATATATTATATATAGGAATAGGTCGCCGGACCAGTCCAAGCCAAATCAATTATAATTCAACGCCCGGTATAAAACGTCGAACGTGGGTGCGGCGACGGCGGTGGATTTGAAAATCTGAAAAATTTATGTGCGTTATAGATTACGCGACGTGAGAAGAGAGAGATAGAAAGAGAGAGAGAGAGACAACGGCGAGGAAATCGCCCGGGAAAAGCTCTACATTTCGAATAATAGCATTTTCCGGAAATTTGCCGATTAATCCGTGTATATATATATATATATATATATATATATATATATATAAAGATTTCCTTTTGGCTATTTCAAACGAGATACAAATGGAAAGCTTGAATATGGAGGAGAGTTGGACGAGGAATAATAATGATGATAAAAAAAAAATATTAATATTAATGATAATAATAATAACAATAAATGAGAGAAAGAGAGGGAGAGAGAGAAACGGAAGAGAGGCGGGGAGGTAGGGAGGGTGGGTGGGATTAAAAAAAAAAAAATGGACATAATTTAACGTCCAATGAATACGTTTTCCGAGTGTTATCGAGGTAGAGAGAGTCTTCAAAATCAAGCTTGTTTATATATATATATATATATATACGCATATGTATACATATTAGTTATAGCGTGTATTACATATTAGTTATAGCAAACCTCAATTTAGTATAAACTCAGGACGGAAAATGTTCTTTCATCAACTATATAATATATATATATATATATATTACGATTTGTTCGTAGCTATTTTAGTCATAAATTAATATTTTCTCCGTAATATGCGAGCGCCATTATACGCGGAACATTGATAAACAGTAATAATAACCAGCTTTTAATAATTCAATATAGATGTATTATAATTAAATCGTTTTGTTTGTCGTCCCGATTTGAACGTCCGCGCGTTTATGCTACTACTACTACTACTACTACTATTACTAGTAGTACTAACATCACAAAACGAACTATTATAATAATATCTCGACAATACTCGAATTATTCGAATCTTCGTCGACATGTTTACACGCGAAATATTATACAACGCTACGTCGTAACGCGTAGTCGATGACAATTATTTTGTATCGTTATTTTTTGTTTTGTTCCCCGCCCCCACTCCACCCCACCACCCCGAAAATCAAAGGAATCGTACGTAATTACGTAAATGAAGAAGAAAAATGAGGAAGAAAATTTCTTACGAAAGGTCGTCCTGATTTATTTTCGACGACTCGCACTTTTCTTTTCCTTCTTCTTTTTACATCTTCTCTCTCATTTTTTGTTTCTCTTTTCTTTTGTTTTCTTTCTTCTTCTCTTTCGTACGTCGGTTCCTCGAAGAAATTAAAAAAAAAAAAAAGACCCATAACCAAAAATCGTTTATGTTTATTAGCGCGCAATAAGCTTTGCTTTGAAAAGCTATTTTGTCGAGTTTATAATAGCTTCCTGTGGGAATAAATGTAGAGAGATTGAGAGGATGAGAAAGGGAGAATACTCACAAATGAATATTTTCTAATTAAGAGTTACAAAAGCACTAAGTCTTGACCCTTCCTTCCTCTCCCCCACCCCCGTGAAATATGCAAAAACGATTAACCTGAAAACGATACGTGTGTACTCTCCGTTATATTGAATCTTTTCGGTTTCAAAGCCCTTATAAATCTATTTTAAACGAACTACAGCCCTCGCCTCAGTACCCCCGACCCATCGTGAACTTTCAGTGCACATATCTGTACGTATCCTATGCGTATATACGTGTCTACGTACGTATGAACATATATATATATGTGTGTGCGTGTGTGTGTGTGTGTGTGTGGGTGGGTGTATACCTGTATAAATATACTCGATGAGTCAAAAAAATTGTTATTGCCAAATCGGCAAGCAACGGCTTGTTGTGTTGTCGGTGTATATATGAACGAGCAAAATGGAATCGCGATTGCGTTTCGTTAAGCACTGACATTTAAACGTTTGTAGATTTTCCATCCGAACTATTCGTCCGTAAGAATCGCACGGCCGATTCTCTCTCTCTCTCTCTCTCTCTCTCTCTCTCTCTCTCTCTTTTCTTTCGATTCACACTCGCATACCTTTACAAATACGTACGATTTAATTCGATAGAAATAATTCAAACGATCGTTATTACTCAGTCAAAATTTATACTGTTATAAAATATATATATATATATATATATATATATATATATATATATATATATATAAATCTATTGATCATTCTTATCGATACTCTTACGATCGTCGTAATACGAGTTCCTAATTTAGTGTACTTCTTTTTTAAAAAAAAAAAAAAAAAAAAAGAGAAAGAAAATAATCAAGGACGATGAACTATCTTTTTATATTAATAAAACGAAAAAAGGACATAGAGAGAGAGAGAGAGAAGTACATAGAGATAGTAGATACATGGTAGAAGCGCGAGTTTGCGTTCTAATTAATTTTTCTGACGATTTTTCCGTCCCTCTTCCCCCTCCCACCTCTCTCTCTCTCTCTCTATCTCTATTTCTATGCTCTTCAACGGCTTAATCGTTAACGCATTGTCCAACGAATACAATCGTGCAAAATCAGTCGATCGTCGTGAAAATCCACGTACGTATATATCACCCCACGAGAATTTAGAAATGAATAATCAAAATATTTTGATTATTCGTAGGAGACGATGTACGAGACGTTTCGATGCTTCTATCCTCTCTCTCTCTCCCTCTCTCTCTCTCTCTATCTTTCGGTTAGAAAAGAAAGACAATACCCGTTGAAGAGATAGAAAGGGAATGAGAGAGAGAGAGAGAGAAAGAGAGAGAGAGAAAGAACTAGAATGATAGACGTTTATCCTGAAGTTCGTTTATCAAACAACCAACACGGGACGAGAGCCAGCTTCAAGCACAGGCTCGAGAGCTCTAGCTTTATGATCGTGTTCATGCTCGGACTTGGACTCGGGTTTGAGTTCGGGCTCGTGTTCGGGCATTGCGATCATCGCATCGATGTACGTTTTCAACCTTCTACCTTTGTATGCTCGAGTAATTGACCTTTCGAAAATTCGAGTACTTGAATTTAACGCGAACGAAAGGATCTCATTATGCAAACGATATTCCCAATGCCTCGTAGTACAAGAACAGTCCTATCCCAAGCGTGTACATTGACGTATGTACTCACGTATGTACGATATGTACGTACATATATACCTATGTATGTAATACGTACGATCGATGTTACACGTTAATGGTTAACGTCAAATCACGTAAGCGTTATCATATCGTGCCTCTTACGGAGATCTTCGTTAATATTTCGATCAAAACGATGATTTCGAGTTGGAATAACGACGAAATATCTTCGAATTACAACAACGATCCCACATTCTCAATATTTCCCATCTTTTTCTTTACGTTTATTCCTTTTTTTTTTTTTTTTTTTTTTTTTTTTCATTCACACATTTATTTTCCTACCTTCCTTCCTTCTTTCTTTTTCGTTTTTCTACCTCTACGACAAAATCCTTTTCCCATATATAGGACAAAATGATCTACGCTCATACAATTTATTCTTCTTCGCTCGAACCTACTATCGATTCCTAGTATTCGATTTCATCGATCTACACACCGATTGATCTGTACCGTGAGTATCGATCGATCGTATTAATCGATCCATATTTCATTGTCAAAATTTATTTCATGCGCGTATCATCTTCCCTCTCTCACACTCTCTTTCTCACTTTCATGATTTCTTTCTTTTTTGAATCACGGACAAAGAGCCAAAACCAGGAAGAATAATTTTCCCGTACGTTCTCGTATGGTGGAGTAGGAGGAAGAGGGGGGAAAGGGTGGGGGGGTGGAAGTGCGGGGATAGGGGGGGGGTAAACTAACACGAGAGATCAAACCTAACGAAAACAAAATCGGCTCGTAAGAATCGAATAGAGAGAGAGAGAGAGAGAGAGAGAGAGAGAGAGAGAGAGAGAGAGAGAGAGAGAGAGAGAGAGAGAAACAGAGAAAGAGAGAGAGAGAGAGAGAGAGCTGCTCGTTCTTCCGCGAAATCGTGCCCCGGGGCACGCGTTAATCGAGTGTCATTACGTGGCTCGTTTTCCGGCTTTAATTAAATGCCGTGAAAAAAAAAAAAAAAGAAAGAAAAAGAAAGGAAAGAAATAACGAGAAAAGAGAATAAAAAAGGAATGTGGAAAGAAAAAAGGAGAAAAAACGAGGGAGCAAAAAAAAGGGGGGGGGGAGGGGCCGGAAGCAAAAAAAAAAAAAAAAGCACACCTAGCGCTCTCATCCCAAAGATTTCTCTCACCGAGTGTCGTGATACGTGAAATGCGAGGTTGGCTGCCACATCCTACGAGTCAGTCAGTCAGTCAGTCTCTAATTCTCTCTCTCTCTCTCTCTCTATCTCTCTATCTCTCTCTATCTATCTATCTATCTATCTCTTTCTCTCTCAGGTGCGTTCGATAATCCGGTCGCCATTTAAACCGAACGAAATAAGCAGAATTACCCGAGTGCTGTAGAGAAATCGGAAGGGTAGAAAAGATGGGTGGTTGAGTGAGGGGGTTGAGGGACGAGGGATGAGTTCTAACGAGCGACACTTACGAAGTTCTAACGTTTCTATCCTGAAAAGACGCGTATATGGTATTCTCTCTCTCACACACACACGCACGCACACAATCTCTCTCTCTCTCTCTCTCTCTTTCTCTCTCTCTCTCCTTACTTTCCTTTTCATCATTTCGTTCTTGTACCCTACCTCATTTTACTTCTCTTTTCCACTCGCACTCACCCTCCCTCCTATCGTTCATAAAGACAAGCTAAAAGTAGGTGTTGGAAGAGGACGCGTGAGAGAGGGAGTTGAGAGAGGGAGGGATAAAGAGGGGTAACACGTAGGCGCATAACGAAGGTAATTACACGCAACACGCGATTGTCGTTCTCTCCCTCTCTCTCTCTCTCTCTCTCTCTCTCTCTCTCTCTCTCCTCTATACTCTCTTCGAATAGGCGAACGATCTTAGTGAGCACACGTCTTCTCGCCTTAGCACACGTCGTCAATAAGCTTAATTGCTCACGTTCCTGAATCGCGTGCGAATCCAGCACACGCTTCCTTTCTACTTTTTATTTTCTTTATTTCTTTGTTTTCTTTTTCTCTTTTTTTTTTTTTCTTTTTTTTCTTTTCTTTTAGATTTTCTTTTTCGTTCCCAACAGCCTGAGACGCTCTCGAAATAAATAGAAATAAATAGAAATAAATAAGTAAAAATTTGCCGGTGGTCTGTTGCGGGCGATGGTGAGAGAAAGAAAAATCAAATATCAATAACAATAATAACAACAACAATAATAATAATAATAATAATAATAATAATAATAATAATAATAATAATAATAATGAATAATTGCAAATCGCGCGTGAGACTCAACAAGTGTAAAATAATTACGCACGATTAACGGCGCTATAATAATGTTGACTACGATATAAATTATTTGCCGTAGCGGGTGGAAATCATTTCTCGTTCGTTCTCATTTCGTTCGAACTATCGAAAAGGATTAACGAAGATTGGATTGGCGTAGGTTCGTTTGCGGGGGAGGGGGGATCGATTTCTTTCTTTTTATTTGAAATTAAAAATCATCTCGATTGAAATGAATTCTCAAGCGTGCGGCGTCGCGATCGCTCGATTTCCTTTTTTCTTTTTTCTTTTTTTTTTTTTTTTTTTTATGTTCTTCTCCTTTTCTCGTCTTCTCTGGTCTTATCTTTTTTGGATTTTACTTTTCTGTTTTTTATTTTTCTGATTTTTTCTTTCTCTGATTTTCTCTCTCTTTCTCTCTCTCTCTCTCTCTCGCGCGCCACCCTTTCAACATTTAGTACCTTTAATTCTCGAGAAGAATCGGATCAAAACCTGCGAGGGTAAAAATATTTTTTGTTTCCTATTCTCTCTTTTTTTTTTTTCAATTTTTTTTATTTTTTGACTTCGCGAGAACCGAACAAGCACGGAAACCGCAACGCGTCGACACACGCGGAATTTCGCGGCAATTCACATGGCGTTACCCGACACGGAATATTAATTGCCAGTTATTGGTATCTCATGGGATTACGTTATATCGGGAAAGCGTGACTTTTGGAGCGAGCGAGTTTTCGCTCGTGGCAACGCAATCCACGCAAGCACGTTTCTCTCTCTCTCTCTCTCTCTCTCTCTCTCTCTCTCTCTCTCTCTCTCTCTAACAAAAACACAGAGAGAGAGAGAGAGAGGGGGAGAAAGAGACAGATATATTCACACGTATAGACGTTTATGAACGAACGGAATTCAAAACTACCTTTGTCC
>OU964974.1:5640484-5647984 GCA_918808275.2 Dolichovespula sylvestris | reverse complement strand
CTACGTAATACCTAAACTATTACTTCGGAAATGAAGTATTAAAGGGTAGTATAATTGACGAGGAAGATAACGATCAACCGCGGGAGTTGGGGTAGAGGGAAAGGAGGAAAGTACGTGCAGGGCATCCGTACAAATTAATTGTCTTCCTTTCTTTTTTTTTTTTTTTTGTAACTTAATTTCGCTCGCTCGAGCGGAAAAACGTAATTGACGTTATCACCACCACCTTCTTCCACCATCTTTCGCGCGATAATCAGGAGGGACGGTAGTGAAAAAAAAAAAAAAAGAGAACTAATTCGAATTGGAAAGAAGAGATGGTAGTTAAAGAGAGAGAGAGAGAGAGCGTGTGTGTGTGTGTGAAAATTTATACGGAACGTCGTAAATAATGTAATTATGCAATTTGAAGGAATTGTTATGATTTTATGGAACGCTTCGCATCGTCGTATAAGTCGATATTATTTCACGATGATTAATTATATTATTATTAATATTACGTTAGATTTTTAACGATTGTCTATGGATATAAATATCTACGTTTTTTTACGTAAAATTAAGTATATATATATATATATATATATATATATATATATATATATATATATATCGAATCGCAATGGTGGTTAAACTTATCGGTCTTCTCGAGCTCATAAACCTGATATCTCTCTCTCTCTCTCTCTCTCTCTTCTATTTCTCTCTCGTGGGAGTAAACAATGTTTGTAGGAAACTCTGTTTCGAAGTTAAACCGAGTGCGGCTGTACCATCTCTCGTACACATCTCCTCTCCCGAATGAAAATCTTTACCGCCGGATTGAAAAAATAAAAAACAAAAAAACAGAAAAAGAAAGAAAAGGGAAAAGAAGAAAATTAAGACTCGCGATCGAAGTCTATACCCCCGCCTCATTCGCGGTAAAAAATTGCGACGATTTTGTACAGATCATTTTTGAAATTCGCAAAGCGAAGTATGAAATGACGTAAGGTGAAATATTATCGAACGATTCGAACGTCGAAGAGGGTGTTGTTCAGTGCGTTGCATTGCAAAATCATCCCTTTCCTTCTTTTCCTGTTTTCTTTTTTTTATTTATTTATTTATTTATTTATTTATTTATTTATTTATTTATTTATTTATTTATTTATTTCATTTGAGATCACCGATATGTATACGTATATATGTATGTATGTATATATATATATATATATATATATATATATATAATAAAAAAAACCATATAAAGAGAGAAAAAAAAGAAAAATAATTCTTGTTATCAACGTTTTCAGAGTTATCGACGAAGGCTCGAAGCGCTATGGAATCCAACAACGTAACACGATCCAACAGCACGAACGAGAAAGATGAGGAGGACGACGATGAGGGCGAGATGATAGAAGGGGAGGATGATATTACGTTCGATGAATTTAAAGAGCGATATAGAAGACTTATACCGTACATGGCGTTTTACGCAGCGAGCAATAATCTTAACGTGGAATCGCCATTTACCAATGGGAAGAATTTTGCGTCGTTGAGAAGACCTCAGGAACGACAACAACGTTATCAACAATTAACAACGTTCCCTCGAATAAACGGCGACGTTACGAGAACCGTTTTAAACAATTACAGAACTGCTACTATCACTAACAACGACAACAACAACAACAACAACGATTACGTTCAAAATCAATTGAGAAAATTCGTACCTTCGGTCCAATACGATCCGAACGATATTAACGGCGACGGAGATTATTTCGTACCTCTGAGATACAATTCCAAGGTAAATCAGATCGATTATCGTACAAACGTTGGTTATTATAACGCTTACGATCACGATCAAAAGCAATCGCGCGAAGAAGGATTAACGCAACGACCATCCAACGTGGACGACGACGTACGAAAAGAGGATGATCGTCGATACGGTGGCGGTGTTGGTAGACCTGCTTCTGCTGTTGTTGCTCGGCCTTACGTTTCAACGAGTAATACGAGAGAATACGTCAATGGAAATCATGGTTTGAAGATCGTACAAACGAATTTCCATCCTCAAGATTACGCGTACGATCGTACGAGCAACGGTGGTAATGCCAATGGTAATGGTGGTGGTGGTGGTGGTGGTGGTGGTTCCTCGTCGTCGAAAGGAAAGACCATAGTTGACATTAATTATCCGAGCGAAGACGTCGAATCACTCCGATATATTCCCCAGCCGATAATTTCTAAAGGTACGCAACAAACGATCAACCTTCTCGATACCGTTCCTACTCATCCTCCTCCTCCTCCTCCTCCTCCTCCTCCTCTTCTTCCTCCTCCTCCACCTCCTCCTCCTCTTCCCCTTCCTATTCCTAATAATCCTAACGGAAGACAACCATCGCAGGTCATCGGCGTTAATCCTCCAAGGAATTTCAATCTTATCAATATAAATCCTATAATAGAGAGTTTTCAATTAACCGAACGCCTACCCGAGACACTCGATAAGAATAATTTGGACAACAGCATAAAAACTCTCGTTGAGATATTGAACATACTTCATAACGCGAAGAAGGAGGAATTCCCACAGTTGCCGCAATCGTCCTTCTCGTACGAATTACCGAACGCTATCGTCGGTACTGGTAGACCTATACAACAAAGAAGACCGCTGCCGTCCTCCTCCCCCTCCTCCTCTAATCATTATCAAAGATCACGGCCCAACAACAGACCTAAAGTGATCACGGAATCTAGATTCCCGGCTCTCCCAACGTCCTTGTTGATTACGGACGATCCGGATCGTTTGAAATCTACGTCATCTTACGTCAACGAGGTCAAAGCCAAACCCGTCGTTCCTTCTCCTCAAACGCTCGACGATTTCAAATCTATACCCGCTTACAAGGACAACGAGTTTCGTCGTTTGGTCGCGCCGAAATTGCCTGTGCAACAAATCCCGAGTTACTATTATTACGGGCTCACCGAAGACGACGACAACAACAACAACAACAACAACAATAATGGCAAGAAAATTGTACAGTACGTGCCGCAAGATGTTTCCCGGCAAAACAATAAAAACAACGACAACGACGACAAGATTAACCCGTTGGAAATATCGACTCAACATTCGTACGAGATCACGGAGGATCTAAGCGACGATTTAATAGATCCTGAACGTTTCGCGATACCGCACAATATCATCACGGAGACGACGTCCTCCAAACCTTTACAACAGAGTAACAATGTCGTAAGCGTTGACGGGAACGAAATCTCTACGACGTCACGGACTACGACGATAAATCATCATCCGTCGTCGTTGAAGTACGGCGTTACACGCGGCAAACCGAACGTCGATTATCCAGCTTACGCCGTCATTCCGGACACCGAATTCAGTTGCAAAAAGCAACGTTACAAAGGGTTTTTCGGCGATCCGTCGACCGGTTGTCAGGTAAGAGTAAAAAAAAAAAAAGAAAAAGGAAAAAAAACAAATTCCATACAATTCTAAATCGATTTACACTCTCTGCCGTTCGTTTTCTTTCTTCTTTTTTTTTTTTTTTTTGCTTTTATTAATTTATGTATAAATATATACACATATTCTTTCATGTTCCAAACACCTCAAGGTATGGCATTACTGCGATCTTAACGGCGGCAAATCGTCATTCCTATGCCCGAACGGTACAATATTCAGTCAGGTTGCATTGACTTGCGATTGGTGGTTCAATGTTAAGTGCGAATCGACGACCCAATTGTACGTACTGAACGAACGCCTCTACAAATATATACTACCGATAATGCCGAAATTCCCGGAAGACTTTACGGGTCCGGAGGTCGATCGTTATTTGGAGATTAAATTCAAGGAGATGGAGGCTAAGCTAAGGGAAAAGAAATTGAAGAAGCAACAGGAGCGTAAGGACAAGGCCAACAAGGGAAAGGTTCAAACGATCGACGATAACAATAAACAAAAATAACGAATAATTATGTGCTTGTTTCCAATTGCGAGTAGAAAATTGAATGTTAATTCTTTTTGTTTTTTTTTTTTTTTTTTTTGATGATGATACCCTTTAAAACGTATTCCGTACGTATCCTCGTGTTGCCATTGCGATTTGTTTGAAAGAAAAACAAAAAAAAAAAGAAATAATAAAGAAGGAGGAGGAAAAGAAAAATCGTGATTCTATGATATACTTCGGTTTAGTAAAAATAAGAATATTTATCGTATCTGATATCATCTGATATATTAACATCTGTACCTAGACGAAAACTATAACTTTATAATGTAACATTTTTAAAAAGTATGTATGTATGTATATGTATCATGAACATTTTTTCTGATTTTTTCCTTTCTTTTTTTTTTTGTATTTTTTTTTTTTTTCCTTGTATTTTTATATTAAAAGTAATAAAAATTAATTTTCCGTTTGTATCGATCATGCTTAGCTGATTTTTAATAGAAATTTGAGCGGGTATAAAATGGCTGATGATATTCATAAGTATTTTCTCCCACTCTAGTCATACATGCTTACTATGTAATTATTTATAACAGAACGTGCTCAGTTAATTGAATATTATTGTACCTAAATGTTTATCATAAAAGACTTTCTATAATAGTCCTTTGTATAAACGTGAACTTTTTACTTATAATATATATATATTATAAAGTAATGTTAATGTTAAACTTTGGTATAAATTTCATGTAAGAAAAACATTTGATAAATGTTATCGGTATGCATCATAATAAATGAAGAATGCATAAAAATCATGTAACGTTATAAACGCATAATAAATCTATTTATTACTCTTTTTTTTTTTTTCTTCTTTTAAGAATCCAGCAGAGTTTTAAGATTACCTATCACGATGTCATCCTTCTTTTATTGTACTAAAATATAAAGAAGAGAGATCCTTACCTTTAAAGATTGAAGAACACATTGTAGACTCTTCGTAACACCTTCATAAGCTTCGTTAAAGCTGCCCATCAATTCTTCGTTCTAAC
The DNA here is from genome assembly GCA_918808275.2 of Dolichovespula sylvestris. NCBI lineage: Eukaryota > Metazoa > Arthropoda > Insecta > Hymenoptera > Vespidae > Dolichovespula > Dolichovespula sylvestris. The sequence continues at coordinate 5,643,063 of OU964974.1, read as the reverse complement.
AGATAGAAAATAACAATTTGTTTAGATATCTTGATATATTCGTCTATTAGAAGGGAGAAAAATAAAATTTAAAAAAGCAAGACCGACCGCTAACCTTTTCTAGTAATGAGATATGATTGTGCTTGGAGTGGTAGCGTAACATGCAATGGGAACAACTAGATATTTGACAATCGTTACAATAATAACCAACATACTCGTTGCAGTTACTAGAGCAAACTGTAAATATTGTCAAAGGAATATCTTTTGTTATTTCATTGATTAATAGTTTGGAATGATTTTGTAAAGCTTTCCCGTGTATCTGCAAAAGCAATGAAATGATAAAACTACGATATTTAATGAAAAAAAAAGAAGGAGAATATATATATATATATGTCATTTATATACCAACCTTCAAATAACACGTTTGACAATAAAGGGCATTACATTGTGGACATCTCAAGGTAGCCTCTATTTCGCATTCGTGACAGTGACCTTTTTTAAAAATAAAATTCAAGATAACATCAAAAAACTCTATGGAAAAAACTATAATAAATATATATATTCATAAATAGCGTCAAATAAAAACCTGCGATTTTAAATAGCCGTGCTTTTGGAACGACCGTTTTTTTGAAAGAAATATCTGGTTCTTCTAATAGAGAAGGTCGTTGATTGGTAACACAAACCAAACCCAAAGCATAAACGTTTAAGGGATAAAGTTCAAACTTTTTTTGGTCTGCTCTGGTGAGCTGGCCGCATGACGAGCAAAATATCTCAGGATATAACTTTGCGCATCCATAACAAATTGAATGTCCACACTCCAACAACAAAGGTATTTGTCTGCCGCGCAATGTTAACGCTTCTGAAATTTAAACAAAAAAGTAAGAAAAAAAAAAAGAAGAACAGAAAAGAAATAAAAGATATCAGTTTCAAAGAACGCGCTCAAGTCACTGATTAAACGAACAGTTTCTTGAAACTTTGCCTATCGTCGATGTCACTGTCTCAAAACTAACAATATTTCTAACACTCGGTTGAAAAGATATAAAGTAATTCAATCATCGTTATCTCAATAAATTCGTTATTTCTAATAATCCACATCATCAATCATACCAACACGTATGTATGTGTATGTGTGTGTGTGTGTGTGTGTGCATGCTAATAGATTTGACAAGAAAAAAGAAAAAAGAAGCTTAATTCTTAATGTTTCTTTTTCAAACAAAAAAATAAATTAAATAAGAAAAGAAAGAAATAAAAGCCGGCAAACAAGAGGGAGAGAGAGAGAGAAAGAGAGAGAGAGAGAGAGAGAGAGAGAGAGAGCTCCAAATAAAAAGACAAAAGAAACGAAGGAAACTGAATGGTAATGACAACGAAATTTACTTACCTTTTACACTGAATCGGCATTTGCATTGGACGCACGTTATATTTTTCAACTTGGTCTTCGGAAACTCATAATTTGGCGTATCTTTATTGGCGTCCCGGTAATCGGACATTGTTGTTCGTCGAAACGAGATGAACGAGAAGGAAAATAAGAACGAGAGTGAACGAAAAAGTTATGCCAGAAACGATCGAATACTCGCGAGATGTAACGTTGTTATTAACGATTAAAAACGACAATGAACGAGAAAGGTAGAAAATCGAAATTATCCCTTTTTTCGTACGCGAATTCACACGACACGCTAATGGCAGAAACAAACGCCGCGACTTCTGTGCTTCACTGTTTTTGAATCTACTTGCCAGGGATGGCGCTCGAACTTCCTGAACCCACGTCTCACAATATTTATTTCGTTTCTTCCTATGGATATTATTTTATATTTTATTTTCTCTCTCTCTCTCTCTCTCTCTTTATCTTTATCTCTCTCGATATTACACGGTTAATAAAAATCATATTGTCAATGTTACTTTCAAATTGATAAAACGCTTTTGTATCTATTGCCCAGGGATGGCGCTCGTACTTCCTGGACCCATGTCTTGTAATATTTATTTCGTTTCTTCCTATAGATTTTATTTTATATTTTATTTTTTCTCTCTCTCTCTCTCTCTCTCTCTCTCTCTCTCTCTCTCTCTCTCTCTCTCTCTCTCTCTATCGATATTATTTAAGAAAAATCATTGTCAATGTTCCATTCGAATTGATAAAATGACTCGATGAAATATTGTTATACAATATATATATATATATGTATGTATGTGTATATATATATATATAATAAATATTTTAATTTGTTCGACGAACACCCGGAAGCAATTCGCGAGTAGGCAATATATTGAATAGAAGGAAAAATAAAAGGAAAACAAAAAAAGTTACTCTTCCAAAATGCAATTCACTTAAAATCAGTGACGCCAAAATTCAATTAGTCATTTTTCGATACATTCGCAAACGGAAAATAATATTCGTATGTAGTAATAGATGTATGTATACTTTTTTTCCATCAAAATGATTGATGTATATATATATATTGTTTTTCAATAAAAATGATTGATATATATATATATATATATATATATATATATATATATATCGAAAAAAAATTCGTGCGAAGTAACGATAAAATTTACAGGTTATACGTGACAGTGTATTACTTAAAAATGGTCACTAATACGCATTC
>OU964974.1:5622984-5630484 GCA_918808275.2 Dolichovespula sylvestris | reverse complement strand
CTCTCAAACGAATATCCCATCGGACTAATAAGACTCACTCACCCCTCCCAACTCTCTCTCCCTTTCATCCCCTCTTACCTCACCTGTCTCGCTATGTTCCATTTGTCCGAACTATCTCCCAAAGTCGTTGCATAGTCTCGAGACAATAACAACAAGTCGGTACTAGGGGGTATGTTATGTTATGTTATGTTATGTATGTATGTTATCCCCATCGAGTATCTATGGTCAAAGCAGACGAGGAATAACGAGAAATTGGAAACATGCAAACGCGAACGAGAAACGCGAACGCGAACGAGAAACGCGTCCGGAAGAAAACGGGGGAGGTGGAGGGAGAGGGAGAGGGAAGTTGGTTTGATATCGGAGGTAAGTAAATACATAACTCGGACACCTTTATACTCCTAACAGGACAAGGAGTGAGACAGAGAGATAGAGAGAGAGAGAGAGAGACAAACGCCCTTTATATCTGAGAATATGGAAGGAATGAAAGGTCAACGACCTAGGTTATGCCTATTACGTCTTATGACCCTGAAGGTTTGGACCAGAGGGGTTCGTAATCGAATAATTTTTTCTCATAAGAAACTTAATCGATATTATACGTATAAATATTCGTCGTTATTATCATTGAAAATAATCATGTCCGATGGAAGAACGTTTGTTCGTTTGTTTTTTGGTTTCTTTTGGATTTCTTTTATTTTTGTTTTTTTTTTTTTTTATTGATCGATTTCGTACATTACTCGTTGGAAGATGCATTTGCTAAGACGTATTTTCATTCGAAGTACATAGTCGAATATCTTTTCGAATTATATATTATTATATTATTATTATTATTATTATTATCATCGTTATCATCGTTAATTGTCAATAGAATAGATAAGAATCGATCTAATAAATAATAGGATGCAATAAGTTGTTATTAATTTTTATATGTATGCACTTGTTTATTAATGGGATCGAAAGAATTTTTACACAAACACACAGGTACGCATGATAATCTTGATTCTTTGTATTCCAGGATGGAATCATTGTATACCAACAAATATGTATTTCCGTTTCCTCACGGAATAATTTATTTTACCACATATATACGTACACGCTATCTATAATTGAGAAAAATACAATAGTTGTACATAGGATCGTTTTGGAAACCATCATTTTTCTTTGTAGTCGTAAAAATAAATTTTCTAAATCAAGTTGCATAATGCATATAGACGTGTACATAAGAATGTTACAATATACAAATGTATGTATACATGGAGGTAAGTCCGTGTATTTTGTTCACGTAGCATTCGAAGTCTTCGGGTGTATACGTACGTTCGAACAAATTTATATGGAAGAGAAGTAATCTTACTTCTGAATGCTCGTATAAAATAAGTCGATAGCGAGTGTAAGAGGATATGTTCGTGAGACGAGAGAGAGAGAGAGAGAGAGAGAGATATGGAAGCAATGAAAAAAAAAAGAAAAAGAAACACAAACAAATTTTCTTCGCAAACATATCTACGTGATGTTTCACGAATGTTTTTCGTGGGGTTGTAAAATAAAAAGGGGACCGATTTGGTTGGTCGTTCGTAGAAAAACAAAAAGAAAAAAAAAAAAAGAAAAAAAGTAAATCCCTCTCTCTCTCTCTCTCTCTCTCTCTCTCTCTCTCCCCTCGTTAATTTTTAAATGAAAATTACTCGATCGCAATCTTAACGTTGTATTATTTATCACGACAATATCTCGGTCTCGAAATTAAGGATCGTGTCGACGAACAATGTAACAAAATACGATGCAATGGAACGAAGGGAGGACGAAGAAGAAACAAACAAAACGAATGAACGAACGAACGAACGAAAAGAGATGAAAGGAATTAACATCGCGAAAATTGAAATTTCCTGTAGGAGGGAAGTAAACGAATGAAGAAAGGAAGTAAGGAAGTAAGTACTTAGATCTCTCTCTCTCTCTCTCTCTCTCTCTCTCTCTCTCTCTCTCTCTCTCTCTCTCTCTCTCTCTCTCACTCTCACTATCTCTCATAAAAAGGTTCGGTAAAAACTGTTGAACCTTTGTAGTATCTCGGAGGGCGTTCAACTCGTTTAATAGGAAGGGTGCTCGCTTAAAAGACATAAGAGAAGTTAGGTAAGCGAGACGTGAATTGAGGAGAAACAGGAAGGAAGGAGAAAGAGAATGATAGAGAGAGAGAGAGAGAAAATGAGAGAGAGATTCCACAGGAATTCCCGAGCCTTCCCCAATGGCTAATAACGAGTATTCGGCCTCGTTTATCACCACTTGTAGCTCCACCCCTAACCTGACCACCCACGCAAACGGTTTCTCCTCTATCTCTATCTCTATCTCTCTATCTCTCTATCTATCTCTGTCCTTTTCTCACTCTATCTCTATCTCTCGTGTGCCAAGAGTCGTTCTCTCGGTTGGAGTATAGGAGTGAGAGAGAGAGAGAGAGAGAGAGAGTTGGTTAGAGTGAATGAGGTAGGAAGGGGTTGGAGAGAGACAGGGAGGGGTTGCTCGCATCGGTAGACCGATCTGCGGTCTCTCTTACTCTTCCTCCCCCCCCCTGCTCCTCTCTCTCCCTCTCTCTCTCTCTCTCTCTCTTTCTCTCTTTGTCTGTCTATGTCTCTCCACGTTCCTCTTTCTCTCGCGCAACTTCACCAAAGCAAAGTCAGTTTGGCTCACGCGACACGTCAACGTTGTCCTCCACCCTCACGCCCACTTCCACCCTCCACTCCCACCCCTACCCAATGCTACTGGTCTATGGACCTTTTTCAAAACCCTTTATTTTCTGCACGCACCTACGCTACCATCGTCGACGCCTCGTTTCTCCCCCGTCTTTTCCTCGTTTCCTTTATTTCTTTCTCATCCTTTCTTTCCTTCTGTCATTCTTTTTTTTTTTTTTTTTCTTTTTTTTTTTTTTTGTTATTTCTTCTTTATCTTCCGTTCTTTCCCACCTCCCTCGAAAAAGCCACGATCTATGCGTATAGTAAACGAAGTATTCCTATTTATCCGATTACTTTTAATCCGTTTCATTGGAACAATGATTCGTTCGATGGGAATAACATTCTTATTTAGGCGGGAGCATTTCTTTTCTTTTTTTTTTTTTTTCTTTTTTGCAACTCCTCGCCAAACCCCAATACAGATTCTTTCCCTTATTACGGGATCGGATTTTATAGTTTTTAACGTGGTGTCATGTGTATGCATGTGTTCGCGTTTATATGGATACGAATTAATCGTAGACGTTTTAAAATTTTCTTTTGAATAATAGTTATTCTCTCTCTCTATCTATCTATCTCTCTCTCCCCTACTCTCGTAATCGTAGATATTGTTTTTACGGTTTTACGTCACGAGTTGCACGTATCGAGCGATTTAAAAACATAAGAAAAAGTGATAATTGTTTGAATCGATCTTATAACAACGTAATACAGTTTTTCGTACGGATTCGATTACGAATGGATAACGGAGGGTAATAAGGAGAGAGAGAGAGAGAGAGAGAGAGAGAGAGAGAGAGAGAGAGAGAGAGAGAGAGAGAGAAAGGAGAAGATAATTAACGATTCCGTATTTTCTCCTTTTACCATATCAATTTTATAACGAATCCTTGACACCCTCTCTCCTTCTCTCTGTCAATCGGTTGATTGCTATAGTACCAAAACTGAGTTATTTCGAAAAAAGAAAAAGAAAAAAAAAAGAAAAACCCGAAACACGAGACTGAAAGATGAAGTTAGGGATCGATCGATGGTAAAAAACGATTTCCATCTCGCTCTCAGCCACGTCGTGTCCGGACGTAAAAAGGAAAAGAAACGAGAGAGAAGAAAACAACAACAACAACAACAACAACAACAACAACAACGACGACGACGACGACGACGAAGAAAAAAAATTATGCGAATAATATCGTCGCAAGATTTACAACGACGAGTTATAATGCTTACAACGCGTAGACGGAGTATTATAAGGAGGTTCGCGTACGGTGGGTGGGTGGGTGGGTGGGTGGGTGGGTCGTTGATCGAAGGTAAAAAGGGCTGGGGGGTGGGACCGCGTACATTTGCATGAGTTATAAATTATATTTAAAATTTGATAAATCATTATTTATGGCCGTTCTCAACAACGCGAGCGTACCATATTGTATCCGCCTGTTCCTTGCTCCCTCCTTTACAACCCCCCCACCCACCCCTCCACCCCTCCCTCCCGACGTCCGCCCTCGTCCACCCTCCCCGAGCTCTCATCATTAATCGTATATCGTGCAAAGTGTTTCATAAGTTCCGATCCGCATCCGCGATCGATAAGTTATTTCTTTTGATAGATATAATAAGCTCACCCATCACCCTTCACCCTTCAACCTTCGTAATGCTTGATTTTTTAATAATATCTATCGTCTCGATAAAGAGAGAGAGAGAGAGTGAGAGAGAGAGAGGGAGAGTGAGAGAGATCGTAATTCTGGGATATAAAATTACATATCTAAATCGTAAAAAAAAATAGAGTTGTATAAATGTATAATAATGTTCCAACACACGAAGGATAGATCGTATCGAAATGAACACTTTTATATTTTTCTGAAATATATTGTTATGTGTACACACACACACACACACACACACACACACACACACAGAGAGAGATACACACAGACACAAATTTATTTATTATTTATATAATATAAATGTTCGCGTGCAAATTAACGTTAGAATAAATTGTGGGTGGTAACGAAACACAATTCCGAGAGTGCGAGTTGGTATTCGTTCGTTTGTTCGTTCGGAAGGTTGGAAGGAAGGGAGGATAGGAGGGAGGGAGGAAGGAAGGGTGGGGTTTGAGTCGGGTTCGGAAAACCGACGGAAACAAATCGATGCCCCGTGGGCCTCCCTTGGCAAGCGGTAAATTAATGTATCGCCGTCGGACTCGATCGATGTTTCACGTTAACAAATTGATGAAATCATTATATTACGTCGTACGTTGTTATCTTGAATGTATGCATACGTACGTAGTTAGGTAGGTAGGCATGTACGTAGGTAAATATGTAGGTATGTAGGTAGGTAGATTTCGTCGAACGATTCCAATTAACGTCGGGGACAAATTTTATATTACTTCGTAGTTCGATGTAAATAATACGAAAGAAATGATTGGTATGTTTGCCGTATAGGTTAACGCTTATATAGTTTCGCGTATAGAAAGTAACGGTTTGATTATTAATTAGAATTGATACAACGCATCGGTAACGATCGTGAACGTGAGTGTTTTCTATGTTTTTCTTTGTTTTTTTTTTTTTTTTTATTGTTGTTGGATCCAATTACATGTAAATGGTTAAGCAACATACCCTTAGCTACCTACCTACCTACCTATCTACCTAGCCACCTAGCTACCTACCTATTCCCTGTTTACCGGCCGTCAAGTGCAGGCTTAAGAAGTTTAACGGGCTTAGGCTTGCAAGTAGGTGGTTGGTACGTGTAAAACCAAGGGTTGGAAGTGGTTTGGCTCTTGTTTACGAACTAGAAAGCCCAAAGAGAACTCTGAAATATTATTATGGAATGTTGTGTATGGTGTAGAAGTGCGACGTATTTTAATTTAAGCAATAAACGCATAACCCAGATAAATATATATATATATATTATTGAAGGAAATTATTAAGAAGAATTTATTTGAAAGGCCGTGGGGAGGAGAGGGAGAGGGAGAGGGAGAGAGAGAGAGAGAAAGGAAAAAAGATAATAAGGAAATGAAACAGGCGGTATTTGAATAAAAATGTTCGGTTTTAGATTATTATTATTATTATTATTATTATTATTATCATCATCATCATCATCATCATCATCATCATCATCAATGACGATTACATTAATTTTCGAATACAAAAAGGTCGAAATCGATATATCCTATATCCTTCAATCTATCAGACATCACACAAGCATCATGATTTACGTACGACATTATTACCGTCGAGGGGAATCGAAGTTGACAAAAGAAAAAGAAAAAAGAAAAAAGAAAAAAAGAAAAAAAGTCTCGAAAGTTTCTTATTATATAATTTCCAAACACGCGAGGCGAGCTAGCCGCACTTTCTTTTTCCCCCTTTCCTTTTCTTTTTCTTTGAAATTTTATTCCTCTTTTCTTCTTCCTTTTTTATTGTTTTTTTTTTTCTTTTTTTTTTTTTTTTTCAACACCCCAGCATACTTGTCCAAACCCCTTCGAAATATTCCTCTTTCTTTTTCTCCCTGCATTTAATTCGCTATGCATATTTTAATACGAGAACGTTCGTAACGCGACGGTAGAAGGATTACTTTAAGAACGATTCGAGAACAATGAGAGAGACAGAGAGAGAGAGAGAGAGACAGAGAGAGAGAGAGAGAGAGAGAGAGAGAAAGAGAGAGAGAGATAGAGAAAGAGTCTTTTGTAACGTAAAGAACTTTTCATTTAATCATTACGAACGTACTCGTTTCAACTCCGACCCTTATGCTCTCTTACCAATCCCTTCTCTCTCTCTCTCTCTCTCTCTCTCATTCACTCATCCTTTCATTCCGTTTCCATTCGCCCCGTTCTTCCTCATTTTTCTCGTTCCTTTCTTTCTTTCTTCCTTTTTCTCTCTTTTCTTTCCTTTTTGCTTTTTCCTTTCTCTTCTCTTCTTTCTCTCTCTCTCTCTCTCTCTGTTTTTTTTTCCGATGAAAATTGTACGCGATATTTCGATTCAACGTGGAGGTAAATTAATCCCTCCCCGCCCCTCTCTCCAAGGCAGCCCACCTATCAACTCCCAACCCCCCCCCCTCTCCCTCCCTCACCCCTCTACCCAAGCGTTCAGTTGCCAACTCAACGCTCTCTGTTAAGTTGTAAAGCAAACAAAAGCTTTAAGATCGTTTAATATTCCGAGGAAAATAGGCAATAGGACGGTGGTTGGATGAATAATAAAAAGAGAAAAGAAAACAAAGAAAAAAAAAAAAAAGAAAGAAAAGAAAGAAGAAACGAGAAATTACGGGTTAAAGTCAACCACCGATTGGATTTTGTTTCTATCGGTTTAAATCTCTTTCTCTCTGTATCTATCTTTATCTATCTATCTATCTATCCATCTTTATCTTTCCTTTTCTTTTTGTTCGTTCATTGGTTCGTCGTCTGGTTGTTTCATCATGACATCATGACGTAGTAAAGTGACACGAAACACTTGACCATCTCTCTCTATCTCTATCTATCTATCCATCCATCCATCTCTCTTCCTCTTCCAATCCCACTGGCCGACAGTTGTTTTAATGTTGTTTTTTTTTTTCTTTTTTCTTTTTTTTTCTTCATCGTCGTAACGTCAAAACCTAGACGACGACTACGGATCGTCATGCATTTTATTATCGTAACGTCGAAGGACGCTCGAGATGAAAGGACGGATAGCTCATTCTCTCCTTTTTTCCTTCTCTTTTTCTTTATTCATTTTTTTTCTTTTTCCTTCTTCCGATTCTAATTGCTTCTCCCCTCGAACGTAGCGCGACGTTAAAAAAGGATTCGAATGTTAACGCCTCGCGACATTAAAGTTAACTCTGATACACCGTTGAT
>OU964974.1:5580484-5617984 GCA_918808275.2 Dolichovespula sylvestris | reverse complement strand
ACGGCAAAACTTTGCTTGAATTTTTCCAATTATTCGTCCACGTCCTCGCATTTATCGTCGTCTCCGTTGACATCGGCATCGTTATCGCGGAAAGACTTTGTCGTCGGTGGAAAGGGGAAAGTAAAAACGCGCAATCGATCTCTCACCCTCCGCCACCCTCATTTCGTCCTCGTTTTTTCCGTCATCATCGGCATCGTCTTAGACGTAAACTCGGCGCGCCGCAAATCGCGCCGCCGCTCCTAGCGATCCAATTCGATTTCAATCCCTCGCTAACGTTCGCCGCGTCGTACTCGTATTCGTCCTCGTCTTCCTCTTAGTCGTCGTCGTCGTCGTCGTCGTCGTCGTCGTCGTCCTCCTCGTCCTCGTCGTACGGAGGCGGGCGCGCGCGCGCGCGCACGGCCCCGCGCGCGCGGGAGATCATGGCCGGGACGACAAGTTGAAGGTCGCCGTCGCGACGTTTGCCGTTCTTCGTTCGTGGGAAAATATCACGGAGAAGAGAGAAGAGAGAGAGAGAGAGAGAGAGAAGATAAAAAAGGAGCAATAAAGGAGGAAGAGGCGAAGGAAGAGGGTGTGCTTCGAAAGAAAGAAAGAAAGAAAGAAAAGAAAAAAAAAAGAGAGACGAAACAAAAGGAGGGTAAAAGAGGAGGAAGAAGAGGAAGAAGTGCGCAAAGATTCGACGAGTTCCGATTATCTTTTCGTCCTCGATCCGGAGGAGTTTCTTCCCGTCCGATGGGAGGAACGGCGTAGTCTCCGGGAGATCGAGCGACGATTAACTAAGCGAGAGGAAGAAGAAGAGAGAGAGAGAGAGAGAGAGAGAAAAAAAGAGAAAAGAAGAAGGAAGGAGGGAAGGAAAGGAAAGGAAAGGAAAGGAAAAAGAAAAAAAAAGAGAGAGAGGACACAAGGAAGATTTTCTTCGTGCCGAAGATTTTGACTCGTCCTTGAAGATAGAAGAGGAGAATCGACGCTTGAAAAAGAAAAGACTCTTCGTCGTTCGATCGGAGGAAAAGGGGCGAAGAAGAGGAAGGAGGTGAAGAATTTGGAGATTAAGGAGGTGAAGAATTTGGGGGTTAAGAATTTGGAGGTGAAGGAGGTGAAGGAGGAGGAGGAGGAGGAGGAGGTGGTGGTGGAGGAGGAGGAGGAGCCCTCGAGGGAACGAACGAACTTCTTGGCACGCTCCGTAAGCTGCAGTTAACGCGCGCCGCCTGGCTACACCGGGGGCCGAGGAGGAGGTTTCATGTTCACGAATTTCAGTAAACCAGGTAACGATGCGCCAGATTGCCGTCCCGCGATTTTATCATCGCCATCGACGGCGAAGCGGCGCGTCGAGATATTTATACGATGCCATTTAATTTTTTTTTCAATTGAAATTCTTTCCATCCTCGCCTTCGTACTCATCTTCGTCTGCTACAATAACTTAAGAGATCAATTTTTCTTTTTACCACACGGCCACGGTGCTCGAAACGAACAGAGATTTAACGTTTTGACGTTTCACGCGGACGACTTTCGGAGAAAACGCGCGAGGGCTGTCCGTTATTTCGACGTGCACGCGCGCAAGCACGCAACAAACAGGCACGCAAAAAGGCAAACAAGCAGGCACGCACGCACGCACGTTTAACTTTCGTTTTTCGGTGCGTCTTACTTTTCCTTTTTTTTTTTCTTGTTTTGTTTCTCGCCTCTCTCCTTTCGTTCCTTTTGTTGCCGTTCGTTCGTTCGTTCGTTCGTTCGTTCGTTCGTTCGTTCGTTCGTTCGTTCGTTTCTCTCGCAAACCCCAATCGCCGTACGAACGGAGAGAACGAATATAGTTTGTCGTCCGCGTCGTATTCGTCGGCCAGAAATTCGTCGCGAAGTTATCGATATAGCGCGATTCATCGATCCTCGACCTTCGTCGTTCTCATCACCGGAAGATTAAGGAACATGGCCGATTAGAGAAAACGTCGAAGAATGGATCGAGAAGGAACCCTGCTTTCTTTTGCCCTTCCATACCGGGAGGGCGAGAGAGGGGCTGGGTGGGTGAGGTCTCATTTGCCAAATCGCGTAATATCTATCTTTAGAAAATTTCACAACGCCCTCGAAGACGAACGTCACGTTCGGGACGTCGTCCTTTTATTTTTTCTTCTTCGACTTTGAGCGGGGAAAAAAAAAGAAAAAGGAAACGTAGAGAAAAAAGAAAGAAAAAGAAAAAAGAAAGGAAGGGAAAAGGAAAAAGAAAAGAAAAAAAAAAAACGCAAAAGAAAAAAACGACAAAAAAAAAAAAAAAAAAAGGAAAAAAGAAAAGAAACGAAAGAAAGGATCGTCACGCCACTATGATAAATGTTCGTTTATTTTATTTTCTTCTACTGGTTACATCGAAGAGAAATCAATAAATTATTTTATTAACGATTAGAACAGAAATTTCGTCCGATTACAAATACTACGATTGTTATTAATGAAAATAATTTGCTCGCCACATTGTTTCGCACGTAATATCTCCCGCAACATAAATGTATTAAAATGATCGAATTTAAATTACCATACTTGATTTATCGAATTATATAACATATAATTCTGTATAATTAAATAAACTGTATCGCACATATATATTAATGATTATTAATAGACGATTATAAGTTGATATTATTATAAAATGGAGGAAAAGAGCGAGCGAGAGATGAAAAACTAATAAAGTACCTGATGGCGAAACACTCAACGAAATTATCAACGAAATAAAAAAAAAAAAAAAAAAGAAGAAATGTAAATAAGATGAGAGAGAGGAAAAGAAAAAAAAAAAAGAAAGAAAAGAAAAGAAAAAAGAAAGGACAAAAAAAAGAAAAAAAAAGAGAAAAGGAAAAAAAAAGTAAAAAAGGGATAAAAGAGAAAAAAAAGTAAAAAAGGAAAAAAAGGAAAAAAAAGGAAAAAAAAAAGAAAAAGAAAGAAAAAAAAACAATCCGTTTCGTCGAAATAATCTTTTCCATCGGTGTACCACACAGTGTTCCATAGATTCGCACGAATGATCTCTGATTAAAAAAATAAAAAACAAATAAAAGGGGAAAATATACAGCTTGAAATATATCCGTCCATAGAATAAATACAAATATGTATTTTACACACACATATATATATATATACACACACATATATATATATATATGCATGTATATGAGAAGTACCGTTATCACTAATATGTTCCAATCGATGACTCTGATCTCCTTCTACAAAAGCATTTGTAACTTTCCGTGACGAAATATCAAAAGGATCGAAATCATTCGCGTGTTTCTCGGACTATAATGTTTTCGCCACGCAAAATTATTTACTTATTCACACCCGCGTCGTTACGAGGGTACTCCTCATTTCTATCTTTTTCCTTTTCTTTCGTTTAATCGCCAATCATCGAAAATTTGATATCTCGTGATCGGACGAGGAGGAGAAAGAAAACCGAGAAAGACAGAGAAAAAAAAAACCATCTGTAAATAGACATAATGTAAATAAGCGAAAATAATAAATAAAAAAAAAAAAAAAAAAAAAAGAAAGAAGGAAAAGAAAGAAAAAAAGAAAAAAGGAGGAAAGAAAAAGGAAAGAAAGAGAAAAAGAAAAAAAAGAAGAAAAGAAAAGAAGAAAAAAAAGAAAAAAAAAAGAAAAAAAAAAGAAAAAAAAAGCGACAAAAGCGTTTACAATACCGCTAGAATATAATAATGCGAATCTCCCTTGTAAAGAATTCACGATCACTTAAGTCGTGCTGTTACGACAGACAATAATCATTTATAAATAAGTGTCGTGATGTTAGCAACAAGAAAAGAGAAAAAAAAATTAAAAAAAAAAAAATAAAAAATAAAAAAAGAAAAAAAAAATCATTGTAACGAAAAATGTTTGTAGTAGTAGAATAGAAAAAAAAAAAAGAGAGTGTTAGACTGAGTAAGGCAAAGAACAGAAAGGAAAATGGAAAGAGGAGAAAAGGAAACGAAAAAAAAAAAAAAAAAAAGGAAAAGGGGATGAGAAAAGAACAACAAAGGAAGAACGAGAACGAGAACGAGAACGAGAATGAGAACGAGAACGAGAACGAGAATAAGAACAAGAAGAACAAGAAGAAGAACAAGAAGAAGAAGAAGAACAAGAAGAAGAAGAAGAAGAACAAGAAGAAGAAGAAGAACAAGAAGAAGGAGAAGGAGAAGAGGAAGAGGAAGAGGAAGAGGAAGAGGAAGAGGAAGAAGAGGAAGAGGAAGAGGAAGAGGAAGAGGAAGAAGAGAAAAATAGGGAAATGGAGTATGAGTAGGATAAGGAAGAAAGGAAGGAAGGAAATATCAATGAAGAATGGTCTCCTCGGAAGATATAAAAAGGCGTTTCTCGTAATATCGATCTTACGCCAATTGATCGTAGGATCGATAAATCGATATACGAAACCTCTCTTAATAAGCTATTAAATGTGTCGTACTTATAATGAATATGCAGGTGTTTCATAAACATCGATTATAGTTAAACACGTTCGATCGTACAACGCATTGAAACGTAAAAACTCTCGTATTGCGAGAAGCCCTTCTAATCCGTCCAAAAGTAGGATATTTCGTAGAGTATATGCGATACCATTTGGCTGTATCGATTCTCTACTCACCACCACCCATCCCACCCACCCACCCACTTATTTAATCACCCACTCTACTCTTCCTTCTCTCTTTTTATCTCTGTCACACAATTATATGTAGAGCCAGAGAACTTCTTATCCTATGTATCTATCTATCTATATCTCTCTTATATCTATCTTATATCTATCTTATATCTATCTTATATCTACCTATATCTATCTATCCAAATATCCACGCATCCATATATCTATAGACCTATCCGCACATCTATTCTCACCCTCATTAAACTTGATTGAGAAATCATCAAGAATAATAAGAATAAGAATAAGAAGAAGAATATTTTTATAATAATGGGAAGAAGAAGAATATGAATAGTAGTTATGATATTTTATAATACTAATAGTAATATCGAGTTCAAACCGTCCGCAATCACAGCCCTAATTTGTATTTGGTTTTCCTTATTTTCTATTTAAAATCGACGCGAGAGTAAAGGGATTTTTTTCTCTTTCTCAACGAAGCGAGAAGATCAACGCGCGAAGATAATAATCGTCGTCGAGAAAAAGATTAATGTAATTGTTTTCAACGCTCGAAGAAACGATCTATCTATAGATCGACTTGTATCGTTTTATCGTCATTCTTCGAGAGAGGGCCCCCATACGAGAACTACTTATTTTTTCTTCGGGAGAAGATTATTGTGTGACCGATGGAAGACAATTTCGAAGAAATATTTACGAGGAAAGGGATCCCTTTTCTATGGAGGATAACATTTCAAAGGTCTGTTCCTTCAATTCTTCCATTTAAAAGTTATTTCATTGCTTTTTTTTTTTTTTTTTTTTTTTTTTTTTTTTTTTTTTTTCTCCTTATCGTTTTCTTCTTCTTCTTCTTTTCCTCTCCGCTTTAAGGGAAGAATAAGAAAACGAAGGACCGATCGATCGATAAGAGCGTCGTTAGCTAGCTATACTGTGAGCTATTAAGCGCATAACTATTTTATCAACGAAGTCGCCCTTACGGTTATTTATTGCCGTTATCGATCGAACGGATTTTTTCCTTTGTTCTTCTTTACTTTTTTCTCTCTCTCTCTCTTTCTCTCTTTCTCTTTCTCGTTTGTTATATCCGATATATATAAATATACATGCGTATAATATATATATATTTCACGGTTGAAGATGAGTTATTTAACCGTACGTATTTTCACTCTCTTTTTCTTTTTTTTGTTTTTTTTTTTTCTTCACTTTGACTCGCTTCGCGCATTAAAGCGACTCCCGAGGAGGGAGGAGATGAAACAAAGCGAGAAAAAAAAAAAAAAAAAAACAATATTGGAGCGATTTTAAGTGACGATTAAATAGAACTCGTTCGAATGAAAATTTTATTAGATCGATCAATCAGTGAATCGACCCCATTAGTCGCGGATTAATCCCGTTTTATCGACCAACGTTTAAATTACACGTTCGTTTCGGATGGAACGCGTCTTTCCAACACTGTCATCTCCTTTCAACAACCCTCTTTTCTCTTCCTTCCACCTCCCTCCACCTACTCCTCCTTCTCCATCAACCCCTTTTTGTTATAACACCTTTTCCTTCCACCATCCTTTTCTCCTCTCTATCGCAAATGTCGTGATATGGTTTCTTTTTTTCCCCCTTCTATTTCATGACAAAAATGCATCAAATGCTGAACGTGAAAAGGGAATTATATAGATATATATATATATATATATATATATATATATATGAATTATATATATATGTATATATATATATATATCTAGTTGGTTATAGGCTCTTTAAACTCCCGTTGAATGCAGGTCGAATATATTAACGCGTCGGACTAATCGAACGTTCTCTCCCTTTTGCCGTCACTATCCGCTCATAAATTAATTCTGATTCGAGTTTTCGAATGCGATTGTACAGATCGATAGATTTACATCGATCAGAATTTTGTCACCCTACCTCCTTTCCAATTATTTTTGTTTCCACTTTCACATCTTCATCCGGTCTTCTTTTATTTTTTCATTTTTATATCGTTGGAACATTCACGACGAACCTCTAAACGAATAAGAATTGTCGCTTCCTCCTTGGCCATTATGCATTCGCCGATATATATTCGCGTGTCCGTAAATCGAGCCTTTTTTCTGCCTCCTGAAAAATAATTTTACTTTATATATATATATATATATATATAAATATATAAAAAAAATAATAATAATAATCACATATATATGTATATATAATAATAATAATAATAATAATAATAATAATAATAATTTTACACAATCGATCGTGTCTTAGATCTTTTCGAACGATATATGCATATATATTAACGCGTCGGACTAATCGAACGTTCTCTCTCTTTTTCCGCCACCGTTCGCTCATAAATTAATTCTGATTCGAATTTTCGAATGCGATTGTACAAATCGATAGATTTATATCGATCTAAATTTCTACTAATCGATCGATCGCGTTTGTCGCGTACCTCTTTCCTTTTATTTTGCTTTTCACTTTCTCGTCTTCGTCAGGAAGGGTCTTCTGTTATTTTTTAATTTTCTTATCGTCGGAACATTCACGACGAACGTCTAAACGAATAAGAATGATCGTGTCCGTTAATCGAGCCTTTTTTCTGCCTCCTGAAAAATAATTTTACTATATATATATATATATATATATATTTATACATATAAATATATTTTTTAAAAATATAATAATAATAATCACATATATATGTATATATAATGATAATAATAATTTTACACAATCGATCGTGTCTTAGATCTTTTCGAACGATATATGTATATATATATATTAACGCGTCGGACTAATCGAACGTTCTCTCCCTTTTGCCGCCACCATCCGCTCATAAATTAATTCTGATTCGAGTTCTCGAATGCGATTGTACAAATCGATAGATTTATATCGATCTAAATTTCCACTAATCGATCGATCGCGTTTGTCGCGTTACCTCTTCTCCTTTTATTGTTGTTTTCACTTTCTCGTCCTCGTCCGGTCTTCTTTTATTTTTTTATTTTTATATCGTTGGAACATTCACGACGAATGTCTAAACGATTAAGAATTATCATTTCCTCTTCGTCCATTGTACATTCGCCGATATATATTCGCGTGTCCGTAAATCGAGCCTTCTTCCTGCCTCCTGAAAAATAATTTTACTATATATATATATATATATAAATATATATATAAATATATATATAAATATATAAAAAAAAAATAATAACAATAATCACATATACATGTATATATAATAATAATAATAATAATAATTTTACACGATCGATCGTGTCTTAGATCTTTTCGAACGATATATGGATATGTATATCCCCTATATTCGATTCGTAACGCGCTTGTCTCCGTGTAAGAGAAAAAGGGAAACGTAGAAAAAACGAAAAAAAGAAACGAAGGAGAAGAAGTAGAGGAAGAAGAAGAAGAAGAAGAAGAAGAAGAAGAAGAAGAAGAAGAAGAAGAAAAAGAAGAAGAAAAAGAAGAAGAAGAAGAAGAAGAAGAAGAAAAAGAAGAAGAAAAAGAAATAGAAAAAGAAACATTGATATCTCCAAACGCACGATTCAATCAATTCTCATGTTAGGCCTATTTAAAATGGTTATTATCGTCTTCTATTATCGGTATGCCTTCGACTGACTTCGAACGAATCATCGTCGTTTATTAAATGTTACTCATAATGAATCATCAAATATATACGTATAATGGTTTTACGTAATCCTCTATTACTCTCGATCTCGATTTTATACGTGTTTTTCGGAATTTTAATCGTTCCGAATGTTTGCCATGTAGGAAAAAAAGGAGGGTACGGAAAAGAAAAAAAAAATAGAACGAAGATCTCTCTCTCTCTCTCTCTCTCTCTCTCTCTCTCTTTGTCTTTGTCTCTATCTGTGCGTCTGTCTTTCGCAATAAACGAACGCATCATGGACGTGCGCGATTAAAGTTCGGTACGCACCTATAAACGTGTTTAATGACGTCATCTACATAGACCACCAAAAACGGCTAACTCAAATCGTTTTAAACGGGATACGTACGATTTAATAATGCACCCTTATCGATCGTTGTATCATAGTTTCACCATATTGAAATTATCTTAAATTGGAGAAAGAGATAGAGAGATAGAGAGATAAACAGAGATATTGATAGATAGAGAGAGAGAGAGAGAGAGAGAGAGAGAGAGAAATTATCTTTGGGAATCGATTACTTCGTCGTAATTTCGTCGATCCAATTATTATTCGAGTGATCATCTGTTGGAAATACATATGCATACGTTTACGCAGATACGTGCGCTTGGAAAAATAATATATATATATATATATATATATATATATATATATATATATGTACACATACATATATACATATATTATTTCTCCTTTTTGTCTTCGTTTTAATTTTAATTTTTTTTTTTTTGTTTCTGTGATTTTATTTTATTCTTCATTTCAATATCGTTGTTTTTAAATTAAATCGATCGAACGTTCTCGCGTTTCGTATATTCGGATGAGAAATTAAAGGTAAAAGAAAAAAAGAATTATTAATGAGAATAAATGTGTAAATAAATAAAAAGAGATAGAAAGTATAAGGAAGGAAAGAAAAGGAAACACGTGTAAAAATTAGAAAATCGTTTAGACGAAAGAATCGTTTGGGAATACAATTTTGTTCTCTTCTTTTTTCTTTTTTTTTTTTTTTTTTTTTTTTTCTCATTCAAATTGTTTTACTTTTTACCGGTGGCGCGTGAAACGCTTAGGGAAAGGAGAGCGAGGGGGGATAACAACGTAAACGAGATAAAGAGAGAGAGAGAGAAAGAGAGAGAGAGAGAGAGAGAGAGAGAAACTCGCGAAAATTGGAAAATCGTTTTAGAAAAATTGTTGCGAAAAAAGTTTTCTCTTGTATCCACGAGCGCGCAATGAAAAACGCGCTAGGAAAAGGGATACCCACGCGAACGAGAGAGAGAGAGAGAGACAGACAGAGCGAGAGAGAGAGAGAGAGAGAATAAAAAGAAGAGGACAAAAAAAATCGCGTAAAAGTCAGAAAATCGTTTAAAAAGAGTGTTAGGACAGAGAAATTATTCTAATTTTCTTCTCTCGCTTCTTTCTTTTTTTTTTTACACACGGCACTAAACGCATCAAAGTACGAAACGAAAAGAGAGAGACAGACAGAGAGAGAGAGAGGGGGGGGGGAGAGGGAGAGAGAGGGGGGAGGGAGGGGGGGAGAGAGGGAGAAGGGGAACAAGAAAGAAATAAAAAAACAATGAAAGAAAGAAAGAGAGAACGAAGACAAAAACGTGGGAGAGGAGAAAGAGACGACAAATTACATGAAAAAAAAAAAAAATAAAAAAGAAAAGCGGGAGAGAGAGAGAGAGAGAGAGAGAGAGAGAGAGACGAAGGTGAAGAGAGAAGAAGAAGAAGAAGAAGAAGAGAAAAAGAAACGAAAAGAAAAGAAAGAGAAAGGAAGGAGAAGAGGAAGAGGAAGCAAGCTAGAAGTAAATAGTATTTGGTGGGTAGGCGTTTTGCGAGAGTGTTTATAACAGTGTTTAACGCGTAAAGGTTACGTTTAAACGGAGTGAAAAGGAGCATGAAGGCATTTGGATTCAAGACACTAAGCAGGACAGTCACGTTTATTTACCCTTCTGATTGCTCCTCTCTCTCTCTCTCTCTTTTTCTATCTCTCTATCTCTCTATCTATCTCTCTCCGTCTCTCGAAAATCGTATCAGAATGTGAGAGGCCTAACTATGTAACTCGTTTAGTTTGATTCGACGAAATAAACATTTTTTCGGATGATAATTATCACACAATGGCATTAAGGTTAACAAGAGAAGATAAGATGTACAATTTTTATCTCTTCAAAAAGAGACGTGCCATTCGTTATTTCGATAATTAATATCCGTTGTGTTAACGGATATTAGTAATTTGTAACGGACACGAAAATCGATTTTCGTCGTTCTTGTTTTATTTTATTTTATTTCTTTTTTTATCCGTCTTTTTCTCTTCTCTCTCTCTTTCTCTCTCTCTCTATCTATCTATCTATCTATCTATCTATCTATCTATCTCTCTTCTCATTAGTGAAAACATTAGTTACGATGTACGTGAAATATTATATGTATACGTTTTCTAAGCGAGTACATCATAATATACCATCAGAACATCATACGAGAATATTATTACGCATAATTATTGCGAGTAATTATAAAAAGTAATTGTAAGTAGATTCATAAAAGGGGGGAAAAAATAAAAAGAAAGGAAAAAGAAATATTAAAAAATACACGAACGTAACCTATACACGCTCTCGTACACGCGCACGCACTCAGCTTGCTCTGCGTGTGTGTGCGTGGGCGCGTCTATGTGTTTTGTTCTGTCGGTAAATAAATTATGCTATACTCGCGCGATCTAGATTTCGTGGTAAAGAGACTTAATTTTTTAACTTTCTTTATTTACGAAACGAAATAAGTTTATCGTTTGGTCTATTTTATATATATATGTGTATATATATATATATGTATGTGTATGTATATATATATAACATATATATATATATTATACATATTATATTATATATTATACATATATATTACATATATATATATTCTATAATAATATATATATATATAGACATATATATATAATATATATATATATATATATATATATATATATATATATATAGACAGATAGACAGATAGATAATTTATGTCAGAAAGAAATTATAAAAAAAAAGAAAACTCGTAAAATTTTAATACATACCTTTCGTCGTCTCTTTCTTAAATATTCCCGTGACCGTGGAAGGAAAAAGCTTATCTGGAAAAAAAGTTAAAGAAATTGAAGGGCGTTGACGAAGAACATTCCAGTAACGTAATTACAATAAATATGAAATACGATAATATGAAAGTAGAAAATGAAAGAAAAAGAGAGAAAGAGAGAGAGAAAGAGAGAGAGAAAGAGGAATAAAAATAAAAAATAGCTAATAATACTTACGATAGTATAAAATTTTCTTCCGTAGGAGAAAGGACAAAGAAAAAGAATGAAAAACTAATAAAAATAATAAAAAAAAATGAAAAGTTTAACAAAATAAATATATAATTGTTCTTTACGCACACATTTATGTATGTGTGTGCATTTATACGCGTAAAAGAAATTGCAACTCAGGAGTAGACAAGCCGACGTACCTGGCTGGAAATATAGGTTAGTTTTTCCGGGGTTGCGGAAGAGAAAGAGAGGAAGAGAGAGATAGAGCTAGAATGGGTGAGGAATCAATATGGAATATGAGAGATTGCCGCGCTTCGTATAAATAGCCCCGTCCAACGTTCGAAATGGACTAACCCAACTAGATATATATATGATGTATATATATATACATTTGATATATAAAATATACGTATATCATATATACATAAAAATATACATACATCCATATATATATATGTATATATATATATAAAAATATATATATAACATAAAAGTATAGTAAAATAAAATATTTACGATATATAAATATATACACATATAAATATGTGTATATATAACATAAAAGTATAATAAAATAAGATAGAATAAAATAGGATAAAGAAAAATGATTTTAACGATCTTAACTTTACAATAAAGTATTCTAAGTTCCTTTTCGTATTAATAAAAAGCAAAATGCGTTAGCAACAATTTGAATTTGAGCGCCCTTCGCGCCATTCGTTACGCAGATGCACGAAGGTCAAAAGTATTTTAAAAATAAGGCCGTAGGCATTGGCAGATTGGTATGGTAGTGGGACGTTAAGGGTCGGATGGCGTTGTAATGGCAAAAAGTTTACGAAAGGTGAGTAATATATATTTGGGTATAAATCATGGTTGACGGGGTTTCATTAGTAGACATTTGTATCGGTGATCGTCGTTAGATTAAAGGTAGATAATAGGGGATTGTGCGGCGCTGACGGATAGTTAGAAAATCGGCGATCAAGAAATCGAGTTTTCACGGAGGTAGGAAGGCTCGTGTGGTTTAGATGAGCCACGGTCGACAATGGCGCCCAAGCCTTGCGAATATTGACATTGCCAAAAACATTATCTTCCTCGTATTGGATATTTGTCGTATACGTGGGTGGCACTTACTGCGTCGTAATTAGCGATCTAACCTCGTATCGTTTGTTCGATCTCGCTTATCGTCAAAGAATTTCTCGCGAATCGTTTTTACGTTCCTCACGAGGTTATGCCAAAATTTTATGTTTTTGGCACGTATAGTAGCGACGCGTGAACCCTGAAGGGTTTTACAGTTATACTGCAATGTGGCACATTTGCAGAAGCGCGGAGGACGTTGTGGTGGTTTAGAGTCGCGACATTATCATCGAAGAGGTATCGTCAGGACGATAGGCGGGAGAGTGTTCACGGGGAACCCGTGTGAGTTTATTATTTTAAGGGTTAAAGAAGTATTTTATTAGTTCAGGGTGGAGGAATTTTTAGTTTGGACAGTTCAGGGCAGCTAGTTTGGTTGTAGGGTCGGGATTGGAGATAGACAAGATGGACCAGCAGTATTGCCTCCGGTGGAACAATCACCCAGCCAACCTTACCGACGTTCTCAGTTCGCTGCTTGCCAGAGAGGCACTTTGTGACGTTACCTTGGCATGTGTTGGAGAAACTTTTAAGGCTCATCAGACGATACTCTCAGCATGTAGTCCGTACTTCGAGACTATTTTCCTTCAAAATACCCATCCTCATCCGATTATATTCCTGAAGGATGTCAACGATACAGAGATGAAAGCATTGCTGCACTTTATGTATAAGGGAGAAGTAAACGTTAGTCAGCATCTATTGCCGATGTTCCTCAAAACAGCAGAGGCTTTACAAATCAGAGGCCTCACAGATAATAGTGTAAATAACAAGATAGAGAAAAGTCCTTCGCCAGAGCCAGAAGCGCAAATCGGTGGCAGGCACACCGACTCGCCTAATCTACAATCGCATCCAGAAAAGAGGAAAAGAAAATATTCCGGCAGCTATGATGTATCTCTTACTGGGCCTTCAAATGATCGATTCATGTCTGATCCTCAGGTATGTAAGATAATACTGTCGGCGGCATTATAAAGCTGATAAGCTTTGTTTTGATATATCTGAGTAATCTAACGAAAGAGAGAAATACAACCATAAAAGTATGTCCATAATGGGGTCTGAACACTGAGAAAAATGAACAACGGGACAACATTCTTTTTTAATGATGACTTATATTAAAAAAAAAAAAAAAAAAAAAAAAAAAAAAAAGGAGGCATTTGTAATGAATAATTTTAAAATATTATGCTTTTTTTACCAACAGTACATTTCTATCTGATAACGATCGTTCATTGTTATCAATAAATTACATATGTATATGATTGCACAGCTTTCCAAATAACTTTGCCTGGGACCTTGGAATTTTGACTAAAGAGATAATACCCTACCATTTAATTCATGAATAAGATAACTGTATTTTCAGCTTTTATAATAGTAATAATAGACTCTCTGGTATATTATGTCTGCATATATATATATATATATATATATATATATATATATATATATATATATATATTCATATATATATTTACTTATTTATTTATTTACTTTCAAAATTGAGATTTAAAATGTGATGAGAGAATATAAAGAGAATATAATGAGAGAATTATATTATATATTTTTTTTTATTGATCATATAAATAAATTGAGTTTAATAACTGTGTATACTTCTAGATAACTAAGATTTGTATTCGTTATTTTCAGGCACCTTCGCAATGCAATTATAAATCAAGTCCACCTGTTATTCCAAAGGTAAATAATGCCCTGGGAGCAGAATTAGAGGATGGTGGTAGACCTGTATCTCCTGCATCTCAACCACAAGCTCCTATCAAGCAAGAAATAGACCATCACTTATCTGATTTCCATGACAATATCTCCCTCCCGGTAAGTATAACATTTTTTTCTTTTATTATCTTTACCATTAAATTAGTTCATTTTTCTTCATTTATTGTTATTAGATTTTTCAATATTGGTGTTGTATTTGGCGTGCGATTTTTCTTCTTCTTCTTCTTCTTCTCCTTGTTCTTCTCTCTTTTTTTTTTTTTTTTTTTTTTTTTTAAATATAAAAAATTTACATTTATTTTTTCCAGCATTATGGTAAATGTTTCTGTAGATAATGGCTATGGAAAAATATATGTCTCTCTTTATCATAATATCTCTCACCGAAAGTATTTTTGCATTTGACATGCGTTGTTCCATTTTTATTTTATCGTAACACGGAAGTATTTATTAGAAAAATTTTACTTTCGTCCATATTTTAATTATCATTGCATGGTCCTTTGTGCTTTCTATGTATATTTGTTAATATAAGGAAAAAAAAAAAAAAAAAAATGGAGGATATTACAACGGTGACTATCTTATCAATGGTACAATTGTATTGTTATCGAAAGGCAAAATCTATAATTATGTTTTGCCTTCGTTGAATCTTTTTCTTACGTCAGTGTTTCGTTACTGTTCCCACAATTAATGATGATTGTATACCATCATCATATGACTAATCAGAGTCATCAAAACAGACACGGGAAGGAAGGGATTTTTTAAATAAAGATGCAAAATTGGCTTCTTCTATGCATAAAGACAAAATCAAAATGTGTCGATTAAGCACATATCCTTTCCTTCTCTGTTGACAGACTAATGTGGAGTGGATAGTACGAAGGGATGGGAAGAGTGACGAAACAGTGGATGTACAGAACATGACTCCCAGTCACCGAGATTCTCCTCTGATGCGAGTTTCACGAGAGAGTACCATCATGGCTGGAGGTTCTTTGTGTATCAATATGTCAGGAACTATGCGAGATTTTGAGGATCAACTAAACCCTTTAAAAAATCGTATCTTGCCAATTAACAATGAACATTCTGAATATAAAAACGACGAATTAGAAACTAATTCGCATTATCATCTGCCCTTATCGGAGTCTAATAAAAATGTAAAATTATCGTTAATTAGCAATAATGATCATTCGGGATCGTCATTGAGATTGAATAGTACACAACAGCAGGGAATGTCGGTGATACAATCCACTATGAGCACCGCCATGCAACAACGTAATACTCCACAAAGTAGAAAGGCTGGTAGATTTAAACTTGGCTGGTTGGATATATATTCTTGGTTACAATATGACGAACAATCTAACGTAATGTATTGCAAATACTGTAGAAAATGGAGCGATACGATTCCAGAAATACGTACCTCCTTTGCCGCGGGGAATGGTAATTTTAGGCTTGAAATTATAAATCATCATGATAAATGCAAAGCTCACAAATTATGTGCAGCCAGAGAAAGTGAAACTAAAGAGGGTTACGCGTATATAAAAAGTACTTGTTGATCAGTCGGCCTGACAAATATCTTCTATTTGTGATTTATTCATACTTAGAATATTGTTTTTTTTTTTTTTGTTTTTTATTTTAATTCGTAATATTAGAAAATATAGGAAACATATTTTTATATCCAATATTTAAATGTGATTGTCTCATAAATTTTACGTATGATATATGTGATACAATCATATCGTAAGGTATACAAGCACGCACATATTTCGTTTTTTTTTTTTTTTATATATATATATGTATGCATGCTGTATGTATATGACTCTGTGTATTTTTCTAGACAGTTTTCTTATTCGAGTATTTTGATTTAACGTAGAGTTAATTGTAGTTGTTAATAAAAAAAAAAAAAAAAAAAAAAAAAAAAAAAAAAAAAAAAAAAAAAAAATAAAAAAAAAAAAAAAAGAAGAAAAAAATAATTTCGTTAACATTAAAAAGATTATTCTTTTTGTCTTTGATTTTCATTAAAAAAAAAAAAAAAAAAGATTGTTAAGTTAATAATACGTTTGAAATCTGTGTAAAAGTTTATTTTTTACATTTTTTGTTATTTCAAAGATTATATTCTATATTTTGGTTTAAGTTGATCGAATTTTTATTTAAGCTTATAGTAATAATAAAGATATATATATATATATATATATATATATATATATTTATTTATGTTAAAAAGTTTATATTTTTAGATTTACATATAAATGTCAATGCGTGTAATAATTGTTTGCTATTTGTATTTATTGTTCTTTTTTTTTTATCAACATGTTGCAAATGGTTATATATGTATATATGAAACGTAAGAAATATATATTTTCGTATGCTATATATAACGTTAATACAAAAAATCGAATAGAGAAGGTGAAACACGTACGATAAAATTATATATAAAGTATTAGAAAATTTTTCAAATATAGATCTTTCAAATATATTTTACTTTGTACTAATGACTTATGTTATATATATATATATATATATATATATATACATATATTCATAAATCTTTTTTTTTCTGTTTTTTATATGTCGTCATTATCATTAAATATTATTAATAGATCGAAAAAATAATACGTCGAAATAAATTTCTTTTTGTTATTTATTATTTAATTGATTCATTAAAAGAGATCTAACGTCAATTTTATAATAATTAGAATTGCTTAATTGCTCTTATATATATATTTTTTTTAAATTCCGTATGTATGTATGTATGTATGTTTGTTTGTTAAGCATTTTGATCGATTGTAATGATTGCGTGCCAAAGTATATATTATTTTTTTGAAGTTATGTTGTTCTGTGATGAATTTTATTATTTATGAGAATGATGGTTAAATAAATAAATAAATAAATATATAAATATATAAATATTAAATATATATATATATATTTATTATTATTAAAATAAGATAATAAATTTGAAATGAAAGGAAAAGATAATTGAAAGAAAAATTTGTCCATCCCCGAAGTAAATGCAAATTTAATTCTACGAAAGTTATAAGGAAAGATAGGAAAAAAAAAAAATGAAAATATATATATATATATAAAATAAAATCTATTTGTTGTACCATTAAATCAGTATTAGGTAAGATCATTATGATATATATGTATATATATATATATGATTTCTAATCAAACGGTACTTATCTGTGTGCAGGGTCATACGGTTGGAGGACTATTAGGAGAGGATGGCGGACCTACAGCGGGAGCTCTAAGTGATGGGGTATCTGGAATTGAAACATCTGAACACCATAATCCTCCTGAAATGCTTGATGGACTTGATGGTAAGATCTTCCAATAATACTTTTTCTCTCTGTTCTCTGTTTGTTTGTAATTTTTACTCTTTTTTTTTTTGTAACACACGTATATATATATACAATGTTTTTTTTTTGAATATTCGTTTACCCATTCGATCATTTCTCGTTATTTAAATTTTTGTTTTATTCCGTTTCGTTTTACGTTATATCGTTCACTTACCTCGAAAAAAAAAAATTATATATGTATCTTACTCGTATTTAACATATTTCCCATTACAAATATTCTGACAGAGTAGTTAGCACTCATATATATATATATATATATATATATATATATATATATAATATCTTTCTCATGACGTACGGGATTAGGAGATATACGTATCATGCGAAGGCAATATATATCTCTCGAAAAATTTGAAGTATTATAACGTTATTCGTGTACCATGGAACGTCGAATTATCTTTCTTTTTTTTTCTTTTCCTTTTTCTTCTTCCTTCTCTTTTGACATCTTTCTCTTATTTTTCTCTCTTTTTGAAATATTTTCTACTTTTGATAACTCTCGTCGCTTGAATTGAATATAATAATTTTTCTTATTAAAAAATCGTCTGTGTCTGTATATATATACATACACACATACATTATAGTGTTCTCTTTTGTATCAATGAAAAATATAAACGAGAAAGAAACAGAGATTAGTTTGTGATTAGAAGACGGCGGAATTAATTAAGCTGAGACGACGAAAAACAGAGAGAAAGAGAGAAAGAAAATAAAAAAAGGAAAGGAAAAGTAAAAAAGGAAAAGAAAGGAAATAAGATAAGATAAAATGAAATAAAACGAAACGAAATAAAAATAAAATGAAACAACAAAAATAATAATAATAATGATAATAGTAACGAGCAATGAAAGAATATTAGATAGTTCGAATGTATGGGAAATACGTTAGATCTTAGAAATCGAGGGTTAAACATATGCATGCGAGTATTGCAAGAATAGTTTTTTCTTTTTGTTTATTTTTTTGTTTTTAATTTCTACATCCGTATCGTACGATTTTTACGAGCACCCCTCTGTTTCCGAATCTGGCAAGTGAATCTGTAGTGTATGATGTGATGATGATGATGATGATGTTGATGATGATGTTGATGATGATGATGTTGATGTTGATGATAATGATGATGATGATGATGATGATGATTATGATGATGATGATGATGATGCTGATGATGATGATGATGATGATGATGATGATGATGATGATCTAATGTCTATACAAGAGAAAAACGATGAAGGAGAAAAAGAAAAAAAAAACAAGTAAAGTAAAGTAAAATAAAAGAAAAAGAAAAAGATTAAAAAAGAAACGAAATCAAAAAGATAGAAAAGAGAAAAAAGAAAGAAAAAATAATCTATATATACGTATCTCTATAAATCTATATATATATGTGTATATATATATATATATATATATATATTTATATACAAATATATACATATATTTAAAGGAAATAACGAAAGTGAAAGAATATTTCTATCGACAATGTCTCTATCGCGCATAATTTTTTTTTTTATATATATATGTATACATATATATATATATATATATATATATATATATATATATATATATATATAATATGTATACGTTAATATGCACAGGACTGACATAAATACGTATGCATTTGTAATGTGTTGTGTATATTTTTACACAAAATATCCTTGGTGTTTTATGGTGATGGTATATTATATATATATATTTCGTGCATTTGCTATGTTACTGTGGTAGCTACTTACTGTACGTAAGTGTGTTAATGGATTACGGAGAAAAAGGAAACAAAAAAAAACAAAAAACGTTACATTTAACAAAAATTACGTTGTTGTTGGTTTGGGACATATTGGTATTATTAAGCATAATGGATAAACCGTGTTTATTATATATATATATATATTTATTTATATATACACACATATATATATATATATGAATATATATGTTTGTATGTATGTATGTATATACGTGTATATATATATATATATATTTTTTTATTTCTTTTTTAATGTTTTTTTTTTAATTTTTGTTATTTTATCTCTCTCTTTTTTTTGTATTTATTTCTTATTTTTATATATAATTCTTCTTTCTCAATGGCCGATGGATTATGCGTTTGGTGTGTGGGTCGATGCGTGATTGCTGAATATGCTGAATCTTTCTCAATGTTTCTCATATATATATATATATATATATATATGTATGTATGTATATATGAGATTGCATATGTTATATATATTATATATATACAATCAGGTGCGCGCGCACGCGATCAATTTTTAAAACGGTACTATTTAATGCGCCGCATCTCATGTCAGAATGTAACAAAATGGCGTATGCGTGGGTAACTTACACGCACATGCGAAAACACACACACACACACACACACATACACACATGTACAAGGTGTTTCAAAATTGTCATCATCGAGTTCGTATATTTTCAACGTTTTTTTTTTTCCTTCTGGTTTTTTATTATTTTTTATTTTTTTTATTTTGTAAATCGAATTACATAATTGAGAAAGACGGAAATACCAATGACGATTACTCGTCACAAATATTATCTCTCATGTTAATCTTAAGTGCATGGATGAAAGCATACTTGGGAATGGTGGGCTTTTTTACTCTTAATATAATAATCATTATTATAGCAACGTCTCTCTCTACGTGATCTATTTGGTGTCGTTTCGTGCGCCTACCTTGCGGTAAACATTAATATCCTTCAGTTTATGGCTACGATTAATTTGGAAATTTAATTTGGGAGTAAAAAGAAAAAGACTTGAAAGAAATGACTACGAAAATATTCATGAACGGGGGGTTCGGGGAGGGGGAAGGATGCGTGGAGGTAAATTTATAGTTTCTTTTGGGTGTCCATTAATGAAATTACGACGTGATCGTATATATATATATAATTACATACACACATAGATCCACCACACATGCACACATATATAATTACAAAGCTTATTTTTGCACCTTTTTAAAGTACTATAATATATTATATATTACGGGTGAATTCGGTGAAGTCAATTTTGAAGGTAATTTGTCTATATATATATACATATATATATTTACACATACATATATATACATATATATACATATATATACACACACACACACACACACACATATATATATATCTGCGCACACGTTTATTTACATACATACATACATACATACACACACACACACACATACATACATACATATATACATACGTATAACGTATGTTGTATCATTACAACGGGTTTTCTCTGCATGTCCTCCTTTTTAATCTATTTCTTTCTTTCCTTTTAAACCCGCGTCTCGATGCCTTTTTAATCCTATCCATTTAATAATATCATATCAGGTTCGGATTAATTATTATCCGGAGATCGTATTTTTTGTTTTCAATTTTTTTTCTCTCCCTCTCTCTCTCTCTCAATTAATTACCATTGCATTATTATCACGTTACGTTTCTTAAGTTAATAAGTAATCTAAGGATAGAAATTATTTAGACTCGTTTCATTCTCACGTACGCTAGTCGATTCTAATATAGTGGTTTTATAAGTAGACTATGGTAATCGATTATTATAATAAACGATTATTCTCGATGATCAGGTAAATTTAATATGACGACACGATCTCCCCTCTCTCTCTTTTTCTCTTTCTCTTTCTTTTAAATAATATTACACATTGTTCATCTATATAATAAGTGTATTATTTAAATGATATGAGGTAGAGATATCAGTGAGTTATCTCTTTTCTCTCTCTCTTTAAAAAAAAAAAAAAAAACAATTCTTCACTCATAGAAAGATTTCGTTTGATTCGATTATCTCAAAAAATTTGTCATCCTTTTTATACCTTTTCAATTTCTTCTCGTTATCTGTCAATCAATCTATCTATCTATCTATCTATTCATCTATCTACCTTCTTTTTCATCTTTTTTTTTATCTTCTTCTATTCTACTATTATTTTTTATCGTCTAAACACACACACACACACACACACACACAATATAATATAATATAATATAATATAATATAATATAATATAATATATTAATATATACATATTTGTTATGTGCTCGGTCTTGCGTTTATAGATTTGAATTCGATTAGTTTTTGGAATTTTGAAAAATGGATTGATACGATAATACAGTAGACAAGCATCCATCTGTCCCCCCTCTCTTCTTTTCCTTTTTTCTTTTATTTCTCTTTTTTTTTTTTTTTTTTACACACACACCATCCTATTCCATCAAAATACGTAACACGTACAATTGTTATTTTTGATTGTTTGATTATTGTTCATGCGACGTAGGTATTATTTGGTTTGTTATTTTTTTTTTTTATTTTCCTATCCTCGTTAGACGATGAAATTGTTTCTTTGGTAGGAAAAAAAAAAAAAATAGAAAAAAAATAGTCACCCCCTAGCGAATGTGGTTTTTCCTCTCATCTTAGTGTAAACGTAGATAGGTGTATATATATATATATATATATATATATATATATATATATATATACACACATACATTCTCTTCTCTGGTTGATATTTCTGGTAGAAAGAAAAGGGATAATAAAAAAGGAAAAAACAAAAATAAATATCTTCTCATTCTTCTGCAATGCTTTTGGGAGATCTCTCTTTAACTCTTAGTGATCGTAGAAAGTGTGTTGTTTCTATTTAGTTATTTATTTTTTTAAATATATATATATATATTTATATATATTTGTTTTTTTCTTTGTTTCGTCGAGGACGGGTTTCATTAGATCCCCCTATCCGATTGTCGATTGGATGGCAGTAGTAGTAGTAAAACGATCGAGGTGTGTGCGTGCGATGATTTTGAAGAAAAAAAAAAAAAAAAAAAAAAGAAAAAAGAAATAACAATGATAAAAATTATAAAATTCGTTATGTCCCATTGAAAGGCCTCCATCTTATAATTCCAGGAACATCAGGAAGTAGCAAAAAAGAGAAGGAAATAAGTAAAGACGGTCAGAATAAGAATGAACAGGCTAATGTCAGTACGGAACGCTGTAAGCTTTGCGGTAAAAGAGTAGCTAACATAAAGAAACACATGAAATCCCATTTCCCGGACAAATATCAATGTCAGATATGTATGATATCGTTGACTAGGTCTGACAATTTGAAAAGGCACATCAAATTGAAGCACGGTATACGAGAGGGGTCCATGATCTCGCCGTTCATGCGCCTAGAGTCGAAACATTTTCTCGCCAAGGCGGACTGTCTGACTTAACACCTTTCGAAACCCTTCGTGAGGGTGGGGTGGGTGGATGGGGGTGGGTGGGACGAAGGTACGACCAGAAGAAAAAGAAAAGGAAAAAAACAAAAAAAAAAAAAGAAAACAAAAATAAGAGAGAAAGAAACGAGGAGTTCGATCGCGCGACGAAACGAAACTAATCGAATCGGACTATAAAAATTGATATTTCGTACGAGTTACAACGACTCCTACTTTCCCCGTAATATTTTCTATCAAAGAAAATAATAAATCATTGATGCACGGCGGAGGAGGGGGAAGACAAGTGGGACGAGGGGAAGGAGAGAGAGAGAGAAAAAATATTTAAAAAAAATGGAAAAGAAAGAAAACAATTCGGTCGAAGGAATTTTTATTTACTTCCTCAAACGTTGATTTGCGACGACTATCGTTTTGTCGATCGACAAAATGTTTCCATATTCGACCGTGTTTTCTTTTTTCTCTTATATTTTTTTTCTCTTCTTCTTCTTCTTCTTCTTCTACTTCAACCCTTCCTTGTCTCCTATTTAATGATTTCACTCGAATTACAAGAGATTAGTATAATCGAATCGGTCTTGAGATTAAGGACACCTTTCGTTTGTACCCGCTTAAATTGATCGATTGGTTAATTCGATTAATTCGATGATCGATCTGTCGATTAATTGATTAATTAATTATTGAAACAGTTAATTAATTAATTAATTAATTAATTAATTAATTAAGTAAGTAAGATAAAATTCGTAGCAATTAATAGTACCGCGTGAAATTATTCCTAAAGAGAATAAGTATTTATTATCATTCTTATACTATCGTAATTTTAACAATTATATATATATATATATATATATATATATATATATATATATATATATAAATATAATCATAAGTGCGTCTGGAATGGAAAAGAGGGATGGTGATTGGGTGACGAAGGAGGGTGGGAGGGACGGAGTGATAGGAGGTTAGGATTGATAATAATGGAGGTAAAAAGGGATTAGGAAAGTACGTGCGAGAAAGTCCCTTCGTTCCCTTCTAAAAGAATTCGTTCGCGCCAATTAATTGTCCGGGATCTCACGCGAAATAGCGCGAAGTAAAGAAAGAGAAAAAGAAATAGAACAAAAAAAAAAAAATAGAAAAAACGACCGAGTACCGAAGTTCTCTTTTTCATTATTTTATTTTATTTTATTTTTTTTTTTTTTTATATATTTAAATCTTCGTCCTTAAAAATTAAGGATTTACCTCCGAAGCAAGTTTGAATTTGAGAGCGTACGTGTTCTCTCTCTCTCTCTCTCTATCTCTCTCTCCTCACTCTTTTTTTTTTCTTTTTATTTTTTTATTTGTTTATCTTTTATTTCTTTTCGACTAAAAGACATTTGTCCATCATCTATCCGAGGGGTATTAAAAATCTCGTTTGCGTGTTGAAAGAAAAAAAAAAAAAATGTCGACATATTGTCATTATCGTCAGGTGGAAGATTTTTAATCACGGTTTCTAATCTCAAGGATTAGTTTAGGACGGCGACGGTCTCATTTTGTTTGCCGTTGACTTTTTATTTTTATTTTATATGCACACATATACATAAATATATATATGTGTGTACGTGTATATTTAAAATTCTAATCCTCCGATCATTTCGAGTTTTAAGAATGCATAATTTTTTCACAAATGAGGGAGAGAGGGAGAGAGAGAGAGAGAGAGATAGATATGTATATAGAGAGAGATGACACGATAATCGTCGCCCGTTCTCTTTTCTCTATTATAATTAGTATCCTTTATATCTATTTATTTATTTATTTATTTATTTATTTATTTATATTTTATATATATATACTCGTCCGCTTATCGCGAATATGATAGTCATTCCGTGCTCGCACGCGTTCGTACTCACGCACATTGACAGAGTACAATTGATGCATATATATATATATATATATATATATATATATATATATATATAATTGATTTAAATAGCGGCCTATATGTCCACGTTTCTCGCAAAATGGAGGTAGACGCGTAGATATTAATTATTATAATTTTATATATATATATATTAGTTATTATCATTATTATAATTATTATTATTATTATTATTATTATTATTATTATTATTATTACATTATTATTATCATATATATTAGTTATTATTATTATTATTATTATTATTATTATTAATATTATTATTATTTATACGTATACTATTTATATATTTATATACACGTACATATACACACATATATATACATCATATATATATATATATATATATATATATATATATATGTGTATATATATTTGTATTTATAAACGTAGGTTGTGAAAGGACGTCGAAGACTGAGAGAGA
This sequence comes from Dolichovespula sylvestris, assembly GCA_918808275.2. Lineage (NCBI taxonomy): Eukaryota > Metazoa > Arthropoda > Insecta > Hymenoptera > Vespidae > Dolichovespula > Dolichovespula sylvestris. The sequence goes on along the minus strand of OU964974.1, from coordinate 5,592,733 downwards.
CAAAGGATAAGTTTTTTGAGTTTTCTCGGCGGGCCCTAATAATGGCCCGATTGAAAAATAATAAAAAATAGTCATGATGAAACTAGTCCCACGTGTTAGGTCCGGTTCCAAATAGAGGCGGCTAATTATTGCGAAAAGGACGGATAATTCCTTTAACGTAGGCTTCTATTTATACGGTGCCTTTCTCTTATCATTAGCAATAAGGGAGACCTCGATCGTGTACGATCGATCGGTCGATCGATCGAACGATATCGATATCGATATCGGTAGATCGCGAAACGGTTCTTTGAAAGCTGTGCCTAATAATGCTGCGCTTTAAGGGGCCATCGAATTATAATGAATATATATATAGTATATATCCGTGAGTCCTACGTTCGTCTACCTCACATAAAATATGTCTTCTAACGTTCATTATTATCTATCTATCTTCGTCATTGTTTATTCTATTTATTATTATTATTACTATTATTATCATTATTATTATTATTATTATTATTATTATTATTATTATTATTATCATCATTTTTTTTTTTTTGTTTTAATATAATTTTTGTCCATTTCTGTCCTTTCGATTATTTCGACTTTCGAGTTCACTAGTGACTTTTTCTAATAACGTATGGTTTTTTCTTCTCTCTCTCTCTCTTTTCTTTTTTTTTTTCGTTCTTTAGCAACCGTGTAATAATCATTTCCGTTGTTTAAAATTCGCTCTCGCGACATTCCCAGAAAAACAATGTAGCGGCAAAGCGCAAAAACGAAATCCCCCTTTTTGGTGGTCAAACGTGAAAGAAACAAACGTTTTTGATTGATTGTACGTCAGTTGTGGTAAACGCCGAAAATTGAAATAGGTCCGCGCGTTCTCTATACACATCGAACTCTAGAGGTAAAACGGTTAAAAGAATGGGGTGGTGGAGGGTCAAAGGGGTGGGAGCCTCTCCCTCGATTCTCGTTTCTGTCGCCAGGAGATCGTTGTATATACATACGTACATACGTGCACACCCACGTAAATACATTAATACATATAAACGTGTATATCGCGCTTGACAGAAATTTCATTACACCGATATATATATATATTTACACATATACACGTCACATTTTTAACGTATATTTCATTTTCCCGATTTTTCGTTTATCACTCGCGAATCTCTCTTTTTATCTCTCTATACATATATATATATATTTTTTTTTTTAAATTTAATTTAGATACATATCGATACATATATACATATACAATTATATATCGAGATTATAATTGAAGGTACAATACAATATTTTTAACTCGTTAGGTATATTTATATACATAACGCACTTATGCCTTTGACCAACGATCAAGTGTACCTGGATAAAATTAACTTTATATACAGCTCGACAATATTACGATACCTCTTTATTAAAATAGGAATACAAATAACATAGTTCAAAGCTCTCAGGTAACAATCAATAATCGTAATACTTAAAATGTATCCTGATAATATTTAACTTTTAAGGTTCATACATTTCTACGGTTCTATTAGAATATATATATATATATATTTCTAGGAACTTTTCCAACGATATTCGAGAAATTTTCTTGTCGGATGGTTGATCTCGGTTTGCCTATCGAAAATCGACATAATTGATCCCCGTACACGTAGAGAAAGAAAATAAGAGAGAGAAAGAAAGAGAGAGAGAGAGAGAGAGAGAAAAATAGTAATTGTATGTCTCTATGTCCTATGTTCTATGCGTGCGTGCGTGCGTGTATGCGTATCGACAAATCATTATCCTTCATTCGTTATGCGACCTTTTTAAGGTATGCAAATCGTCTGGTAAATTAGCTTGCTAACACGAACAGAAACCGCGAATAGAAAATTAGTATCGGATAATTATTTACGTCGCTTGTTCTGAAGACACTTCGTAATTCATTTTCAAGGATGTATGTGTGTACGCATGCGTGCGCGCGTCTCTCTCTGTGTGTGTGTGTGTGTGTGTGTGTGGTGTGGTGTATAATCGATAAAAAGCACAGCGTCATCCTGGCATATTTCTACATATGTAGTGTATATAACGATAGAAGTTGAGTCTCTCGGGTGGTTTGAACTTTAGTTCAAATCCTACACACACACGCACGTACACATGTATATTTACTCTCTCTCAAACTCTCTCTATCTCTCTATCTTTTTCTCTTTCTCTCTCTATTTCTATTTTTCTTTAATGTATACCCGGAGCTATCGATTCGTCTGTGCATTTAATTACACTCGGCGCCCTTCATTAGCCTAATTACCCCACTCTGAATAATTCTCTCTCTCTCTCTCTATCTATCTTACTATCTATCTATCTATCTATCTATCTATCTATCTATCTATCTATCTATCTATCTATCTATCTATCTTTATCTTTATCATTCTCGGTTTTCACATTCTATCGTGCGATTATACTCTTTCTTTTTTTTTCTTCTTTTTATTATTACATACAATACACACGTACCCGTCGTATCTTATATATATATATATATATATATTATATATATTAACGTGTCTGAGCAATCGGCACCGCGTAAACTTTGATCGTTGCTCTTTGAAATTTTTAGCAATCATCCAGTCGTTCAGGATGCGCCCTTTCTTCTTCTGCTTTATTTATTCGACCACGAATAATCTCAAAGGGCGATTCAAAAAGCTCGCAACTCCTGCTTCTCTCTCTCTCTCTCTTTCTCTTTCATTCGGATTATGATTAGAATATACAGGGAAGAAGAGGAAGGATGTGGTACTACGATGCTATTCAGAATTATAGATAGATAGATACAAATTCTTCAAAGTTTAAAATAGCCCAGGATAGAGTCGGTACATCCATTTACCAATCAAACCTCTCACCCTCTCACTCCCACCCCCTCGCCTTATCCCCATTTACTTTTATTTATCCTTTTTTTTCTTTTTTTTTTTTTTTTCATTCGTTCCTTTTTCTTTTTTTTTTTCGTTCCTCTGTCTCTCTCTCTCTCTATCTCTCTATCTCTCTATCTCTCTATCTATATTTTATCTCTTTCTCGTGGAACAACACGCGTCTATGAAATTCTCGTGAGAGACCAGACAAAACAAACTTTAACTTATCTATCGATTTCTATTTTCTTTCGTCCCTTCGTCTCCTCGTCCCCTCGTCCAAATATATCTATAATATTATCTATTTAGCTTTGGCTCGGTTCAACACACTCTGCGTCGTTGATCACTCCTTGCGCGTAACCACCATTTCCCCGCGCACCTCCCTCGAGAGCGGCCATTTTCTTTTTTTTTTAATAACGATGATAATAATAAAAATAATAATAATAATAATAATAATGGATTTATTATTATTATTATTAATAATAACGAGATCGGCCATTTTTTAAATAATGATAATAATAATTACATTATTATTATTATTATTATAATTAAATTATTATTATTATTATTATTATAATTTTTTATTTATTTTTTTCTTTTTTTCTTTTGCCTTCTCTTCCTCTTCTCTCTCTCTCTCTCTCTCTCTCTCTCTCTCTCTCTCTTCTCTCTTCTTTCTCTTCCTCCGCTTTAAAGTAATTTCAACGGCGAGTTAATTTCATATAAAACGATGAGGAATAGACCGCGCTTCCGATAATATAACCTATCTCACGTCACAAAGGCAGCCATCTCTCTCTCTCTCTCTCTCTCTTTCTCTCTCTCTCTCTCTGTCTCTCTGTCTCTCTTTTCCTTCTCGAAATTACCGTCTTTCATCGTTGCCAGTAGCGAACCCGGTGGTCTGTTGCGTTTATTTATCATTTTTCTGTGATCCATCGATCGTAAATAAAATTTAAAGAGGGCGGGGCTAACGGGCGAGGAGGGGCGGTAGCGGAAGAGAGAAAAAAAAGGTGGTCAAAATTTACACAAAAGCGATGGCTCATCTCCCTTCATCCCTTCTCAAAATTATTATACCCTCCGTTGGACGTATAACCGATCTCTCCTTTTACATCGAGCGTTTGCTTCCTTACCTCCTTTTATTTATTTTTCTGTTATTTTTTTATCATTTCTTTTCCGAGATTCTTTTTTATTTTTTTTTTATTTTTATTTTTCTTTTTCTTTTTTCCTTTGATTCTCTCGATAACCAAACGGAGAAGCTTTATCGCTTGGGGCCCTTTTCATATCTCTTTGATAGTTTCTCTTGTACATCCATATATATATATATATATATATATATATATATTTTTATAAATATATATATATATATATATTTCTCATCTTCTTTCTTCCCTTCAATATATTCGTTCCTACAAACGTTTAATGTCTCGACTCGTTCGATTGACGATCGATCATCCGTCGTAATTAAACGCTCGTTGTCGTTCGCAAATAATTCTTTAAATCTGTACCCAACGAGTCTCGTTTGAACAATTTTTCTTCTTCTCTTTTTCTTTTCTTTTTTTTCTCAATATCCCTTCAAACGGTCCAATCGATGATCCGTTCGTTCGTTCGTTCGTTCATTCATCGTTCCAATGGGCTCTTACGCTTCTTTCGCTTCAAGTATCCTTCCTTTTGTATAATTTTTCTTTTTTCTTTTTTTTCTTTTTTTTTTATTTTTTTTTTATTTTTTTTTGAATACGTTCGACGAACGTGACTTGTCTCGGATCGTAGATCGATTTCTCTTATGGAAACAGTTATAAACGGCTTTTGTTCGTCGTTGAGGGTGTGTGTGTGTGTGTGTGTTTGCGTGTATCTTCTTTATCATCGTCTCTGTCTCTCGTGAGAATGCATCTATGTAACCTCAAGAGTAAAGGAGAAAAGATATTAGACTCAAACGAAGACAAAGATAGAGTGAGAGTGACAGAGAAAGAGAGAGAGAGAGAGAGAGAATTAGGAAAGGGGCGGATACATACATACATATATACATATATACAATACGTGAGTACATACATACATATATACATACATACATATATACAATACGTGGGTACATACATGCATAGTTACATAGGATAGTAGAATTCGAGTAGAGAACTCGACATATTTTACGAAGTTATCCAATTGTTTAATATTCCTGAAGCAAAGTTGACGACGTGGCTTGAGTAATCAGATGGATCGATAGTTAACAGAGGAATCATACTAGAAAAGGTAGATAGATAGAGAGACAGACAGACAGATAGATATATAGATAGATAGATAGATAGATAGATAGATAGATAGATAGAGTGAGTAATTTAGTAAGTGAGTAAGTGAGTGAGTAAGCGAGTAGGAAGTAGTTTCAAAAATAAGCTTCTTACAGCTTTAAGTGCATATATATATATATATATATATATATATATATATATATATATATCCTTAAGAAGAAGTTATATAGAAGATACATAAAATATATATATTTTCTTTTCTTTTTATTATGTATGCGTGTACCTAACGGTTGCTCGGTGTAGGATGATGGTCAAAGTGGTTGAAAGAAAGTTTTCTGTAAAACGAACGGTTGGATAGGATAAGAGAGAGGGGATAGGTGAAGGGTAAATAGGGGTAGGAGTAAGGAGGGGTGGGGAGGGGAGGAGGGGGGGGGGGTAGAAAGAGGATGAAGGGATGGATAAGAAGTTGAAGGTTTTTCGATAAGAGGATCGCACAACCTGTAAGATATCTACTCTCGTATACTATACGTAAAGAAGAGTTCCGTTTTTTCGATAGAACACGTAACGTGAGATATTTTATACCGACCTTCTACAATTTCTTTTTCTATCTTTAAAATCCCTTGAGCGTTCGGTCAATGGCGTAGAATCGGTATGCCGGCCTGCATATAATACGTAGCTTTGTCCAACGCGTACCATCTAGTATATTACGATTCAAAAGAAAAAGAGAGAGAAGTTATGCGAATGGAAACGAACGAACGAAAGAGAGAGAGAGAGAGAGAGAGAGAGAAGCGATGCAAAATAGAAAGAGGAAAGAAACGAACGTTAACTCTTTCTGATCCTTGCGTATCATTCTGGCCCTGTGTTGATATTTCTTCTTTACCATTCGAGAATACGGCTACTTTTTCTTTCTATTTCTCTCTCTCTCTCTCTCTCTCTCTTTTTTTCTTTTCACTTTTTTTTGCTTCTCTTATTTTTCCATTAGGAAAGAATAAAACATCGTCCCCGTGAATAAATCGATTCGGACGCGTTCACCCACTTTCATTTCGAAGTTCTCTCGTCCTCAAACACTTCGTCGTCCTCGTCGTCGTCGTTCTCTTCTTTTTCCTTTTACTTTTTTTTTTTTCCAAAAAAAATTTTGATCTCCGCGGCGTCGCCCATCCCCCGTATCCTCCTCGTCCTCCTGCTCCTCCTCCTCCTCCTGCTCCTATATAGGGGTAGTCTGTCAAAGAACGATGTTATTGAAAGATGTAACGCGATGGAAAAAAAAAAAAAGAAAGAAAAAGAAGAGAGAAAAAAAATCATATTAACGGTAAATCGATACCGGCCTCGGGGATGGGGGCAGGTGGGATGGGAGGGGGGGGAGGGGAGGGATCATTTACAGAAGGGGGATAATTATTAGAAAAGTCATTTCTCTTTCCGTCGATCGGAAAGAGTTAAACGTTGTGATTTAATGGCAGCGGAGAAATTTCGTTTGCCCCACTACCCACTCCACTCTTCTTTATGTCCTTGATACATTTAATTATTGGAAATTAATTATGCCATCAGTTCGCCACTCCTCTCTCTCTCTCTCTATCTCTCTCTCTCTCTCTATCTATCTTTCTCTTGAATTTTTACATCAAAAGAATTCCTTCGATCGATTCCCCTTCCATCATTATATCATACTTCCCCGTTCCTCCACGATTCCATTCCCCCCCCACCTACACCCCTCCCCTCCCCCTCCCTCCCCCTATCTCTCTCCCTCCCTTACACTTTTTATTTCTGTATTACCTCGTCGTCGACAATTTTTTTTTTTTTTCAAGCCCTCCCAACGCAAACACTCAGGAAAAGAAATTTCCCTTTCTTACGGGCGATTTTCGTAAAATCCTCCTCCGATGCAAATCTAAACGCAATGCAATTATTCTAAGCGCGTTAACGGTAACGTAGAAGCGTCATCGTTGTGGAAAAATTAATTTTTGTATTAGCGTTAATCGATCGTAGGACGGGAAGGAACGGAAGGACAGAGAAGGAGGAGGGTATAATGGGAGGGGCTTATATGAAGGGATAACGGGTGGGCTGGCGTTGTGTGAAAATTACGAAGAAAAAAGCGAAAGAAGTGTTGCGTTAAGAAAAAGGAGAAAAAGAAAGAAAGGAAAAGAAAAAAAAGGCTAGGTCGCCGATACACGCTCGTTTTCGTTCTCGAGCGAAGGGGGTTGACGACGACGCGATCGGGCCCAGGTGGTGGGATGTGAGGGGAGCGGGGACGGCGGAGGGAGGAGGAGGAGGAGGAGGGAGACGGGGAATGAAAGAGAGAATGACATGGAAACAGGAGTGAGGGGAGGTAGAGAGAGATTCTTTATATTTGTAACGGTTACGTCAGTGGTTCAACGTAACAATAGAATAGAGAGAGAAAGAGAAAGAAAGAGAGACAGAAAGATAGATAGATATATATATATATAGAGAGAGAGAGAGATTGTTTCAATAAAACGTTCATAGATCGTAACTTTCGTATCAGATTCTTTGGTAGCATCCACGTGTAAATTTGGTACGCAAGTCGAGTTTGAAAAAAGCAAGTTTCTCTCTCTCTCTCTCTCTCTCTCTATCTATCTCTCTCTTTCCGTCTCTCTTCGTATCTCTTTCTCTCTTTCTGTTCGCGTGCATCATCGTGGAAAATATTAGAGCTTTGTCAGGAATGGCAGGGAAGAGGGGGTTTTAGTCGGGAGAGTAATAGTTGATAGTGTGTTGTGGCGGAGGGCGGGAGGGTCGGAGGGTTGGCGGGCAAACTGGGAGAGGGTAAAGTCAACGATCCGGAATCTGTAATCGTTGTTGTTGCTTTTCTTTTTACGCCGACGGAGTTACGCACGTACACACACACAAACACACACATACATACGTACATACGTACATACGTACAATTTGCTTATACGTTCCTCCTGCGTTCATATATATATATATATATATTATATTTATACGTTTTAGTTGAATGCGTTAGAGGAAGTTCTGAAGAATAAAGAGTGAGTGAGAGAAAGATAGAGGAAGAGGGTAAAGTCTGCTGCATCCCCTTTCATCGTTCCTCCACCCCTTATATTCGCGTCCTCCTGCCTTCCACACGGACTCTCTCTTTCTCTCCCTCTCTCTCCCTCTCTCTCTCTCTCTCTCTCTCTCTCCCTCTCTCTGTCTCTTTCTAGCCCACGGTAATAAAGTAGACTTGTAATCGATGACAGTCAGATGCATATGTCGAGTTTTCACGACTATGGAAGATCGATCCAACCGTTGCGTCCCTTTCTTCAATTCCCTCCTCTTCTCCTCTCCCCTCATCTCCTCTCCTCTCCTCTCCTCTCCCTCCTCTCTCCTTTTCGCCCTTTTCTAATTCACCCTCTTTCTATCTATTTTTTTCTGACCGTATTAACCGGTTGCCTAGCCCGCCCAGTGGTCTCGCAGTCTTTCCCTTTAGAAAATCGAAAGAGAGAGAGAGAGAGAGAGGGAGAGGGAGAGAGGGAGACGAGGTGAGGCTGGTAAACGGCAGCTGTGAACCAGCCTCCTCCCTTTTCTCTCCCTTTCGACCACACCCTCGAGGGATTGACGACGTGTATGGTTAAACGAGGACGATGACGATGACGACGACGATGACGACGATGACGATGTGTCGTTAGGGCCGACTATAGTCACTGCTATCCTCGGGATTAGGGTACAAATCCTGTCTCTCTCTCTCTCTCTCTCTCTCTCTCTCTTTCTCTCTTCCCCTCTCCCTCTCCCTCTCTTTCCCTCTCTCTCTCTCTCGTGTCTCTTTAGAACGTTACACGTGGTCCATTCGTATTGGTATGCATCCTAAAATGATACGGTGGTGTCAGGAGGGACATCAGGGACAATGACACACACACACACACACGCACACACACACGCACACATATTTTCGAATATCAAACCGTTAATTTTTCCGTCCGAACCGTGCAGCTGTTTTCTTTCTTTCTTTCTTTCTCTCTTTCTTTTTCTTTTTCTTTTTTTTTTTGTTTTTTTCCTTGGGACGGGGAAGGGACGGTCGGACTTGGTTTTATTTTACGAATATTCATCGATATATCGCCGTAACGTATATTCCATCCTCTCTCGACGTCTCGCCTCCCTCCACCCTCCACCCTCCACTCCATCCCCCTGCTGCTCCTCCTTCCAATCGCATCTTCGTCGCTCGTCGATCGATTTCATCATTTCTTTTTTTTTTTCTTTTTTTTTTTTTATACCTTCGCAAGATTTTTTTTCTTTTCTATCTTTTTCTTTTTCTTTCTTTTTCATTTTGGTAGAACTTCGTACGAGAACGATATTTTTAATTCTTTTCTTATTTTCGGACACGGGGTCGGGCGTCGAAATTTGATTGATCTATCGTCGATTAGAAACGTCGATGACGATGGTAAATGTGAGAATAGACGGATAAATGTAGAAAGTCTTTCTTTCTTTCTATATCTATCTCTATCTCTATCTCTATCTCTATTTCTTTCTCTTTCTCTCTTTATCTCGCACATAAATGAAATTCATTCTACGGTACTTTGGCCGGGATAGAGGATAGATATATAGAGAGATAGGTAATTTAAACGTGGTGGTACATAAAACTCATCTTCTATCGTAACGTAGAGATATTTTGCAAGCCTTTGCCTTTTCATTCGTTTGCCAAGAGAATGAGAGAGAGAGAGAGAGAGAGAGAGAGAACAACAACAACATAAAACACTCATTCGTCTTATTCTTCTTGTCGGTTTGACGAAATGCATTTTTGATTCATACTTAGTGGAATCTCCTTTCAATGTACGTTGAAAAATACGATCGTGATATCACGATCGAGGCATAAATCATTTCTCTCTCTCTCTCTCTCTCTCTCTCTCTCTCTCTCTCTTTTTCTCTCTGTCTCTTTCTTTCTCTCTGGAAATGGTACGGGTTCCATTCGCCTTAGATTGAAGGATACATCTCGGACGGGTCTCGAACGAACCAGAGTATCTATCATTATCGAGGAAAAAAAGAAAAAAGAAAAAAAAAGAAATAGAAACAAAAAGACGCAAAAGAAAAAAAAATACGTACGAGAAAGAACGAGTTTCTCGATCGTGTTAATAAGGCCGACTTCTTTCTTTCGAAAGGAACGAAGCGAAAAGAAAAAAAAAAATAAATACATAAATAAATAGATAGATAAATGAATTAAAAAAAAAAAAAAAAATACAAATGAGAAGAAGAAGAAGAAGTAGATCGACGGGAAAAATAATAGATACTCGTTTCTAGTTCCTTCGCTTTATAATTCGCGTTATAGTTCGCTTTAAGAAAGGAAACTTTTGAATTGTATTTATAAGGATTATTAAGTTACCTAAATATATATATATATATTATATTATATTATATTATATTATATTATATTATATATTTCGTGAAAGATATTCTCTTTCTTACTCTCTCTCGCTCTCTCTCTCTATCTATCTATCTACCTATCTACCTTTCTATCTTTGTATCTTTCCTCCTTTGAGAAAACGAAAAGTTCTATCTTCTCGCGTGTGTTCTCTCTCTTACGGTTCTAGTTACGCGTCACGCTTCAAATTCGTTTATACGTTCTGAAACTCCTTGAAGTGTGAGTTACGTTTAGGTTAGGTGATCGGTATTCAGAGAGACAGGGAGAGAGAGAGAGAGAGAGAGAGATAGAGAGATAGAGAGAGAGAGTGATAAAGAGGGAGAGGGTTGGTTGGGTTGGTTGGTTGGTTGGTTGGTTGGGTAGAGGAGGGAGCGAGATAGAATATAAGGATTGCTCTGACTGAAAGGAACAAGAGAGAGAGAGAGAGAGAGAGAGAAATATATATAGATAGAGATTCACGTGCGCACGTTGTAACGCAATCCGAGAAGCTTCAACGTTTCACCGATATTCGAACTTTATTCAAGTAGGTGTTAGTACTTCTCTTTAAGCGTTAGAAACGAAAAGGGTGTAGGTAGTTGAGTGGGTGGGCGGGGTGGTTGGGGGGGGGGGATAACAAGGATGGGAAGTGCGAAGATCGTTCGACGGCGTTTTATTCGTTTGAAAACGGGGCTTTAGTCGACGAAAGTTTCGAATAGCAGCTTCTCAAGATAGACGCTTCTCTCACCTTTAAAGAGTTAATCGCTGAAAAAGCGATTATCCCACTTATATATTTATATATATATATTTATATACGATATATGTCGCGTGAATACGAAGTCGATTACGATTCGCGTTCTCTCTCTCTCTCTCTCCCTCTCTCTCTCTCTCTCTCTCTCTTGTTTCCCCCTTTCTCTCTATCCTTTCTCTTTTTATTATTATTATTATTATTATTATTATTATTATTATTATTATTATTATTATTATTATTCTTTTTTCCCCTTAACGATGTCTCTCGATTAATTATAGAATAAATGAAGTACGAGGCTCTCGTTAAAAAAAAAAAAAAAAAAAACAATAATATACGATTCGGATTATTATTATTATTGCTTTCTTTCTTTTTTTTTTTTTTTTCATTTTAGTTTTATTTTCATCCTTTTTTTTCTTCCTCTTTTTTTTTTTTTTAATCACACGTAAAAGGATCGTAGGACTTCTTATGGTCTTTCGTCGAGTTTCTTTTTCTTTTTTATTTGTCTTCTTCCCTTCCTCCGGCCGTTCTAATTTCTAAAATCCCCCATATAGAATTACTCGTGATACATACGTATGTATACACGTACGTGGTATAGTTAGATCGACAATACTCCATGACAATGGCTTTTTATAGTTTCTTTTTTATTTTATTTTGTTTTTTGTTTTTTTTTTTTTTTTTGATTCTTTTTCTCTCTTTTTCTTCTTCTTCTTCTTCTCCTCTTTTTTTTCCGTCAAATATCTCGAATCGTAAAAGGGACAAAGGATCGAAACCCCGTCATCGATTCTCGTTTTACATTGGACAGTTTCCTCTTCGGTGTTTGACGGTTCATTCTTTTTCTATTCTTCTTCAACACACACACTGTCTCTCTCTCTCTCTCTCTCTCTCTTAAAATCGTTAACGAATATAGACGGTGATCTAATATTGACGAGTTTGCTGATTGACCGTACGCGAATTAAAAATTAACGTGGTCCTCGTTTTTTACTTTATTTCATTTGAATTCAATTGATTTCATTTTATTTCATTTTATTTTATTTTCTATCATTATTTTTATTATCCGTTCATATACTAATGACACGATGGATATATTCC
>OU964974.1:5567984-5577984 GCA_918808275.2 Dolichovespula sylvestris | reverse complement strand
TAGATAGATAGAGAGAGAGAGAGAGAGAGAGAGAGAGAGAGAGGGAGAGAGAGGGAGAGAGAACAAAGGGAGGAAAATCGAATGTATAATAATTCTCGATCGATATGACACGTCGATATTGCACCGTGGACGTGTTTGTTGCTAAAAAGAGTGAGTGAAAGAGAGAGAGAGAGAGAGAGAGAGAGAGAGAGAGAGAGAGAGAGATAGAGAAGATAATAGCGATCTCTAACGAACGCGTAAATCACGCTTTTTGGGGTTTCACGCCGAATTGGTTTTCGAGCTCGGGCCGTTAAACGTCCTTCGAATTTTCAATAAACTCGAATCTCCGAAAACTTTTTCTTCTTCTTTTTTTTTTTTCTTTTTTTCTTCGTTTTCGTTTCCCCTTTTTCTCTCTCGCTTCTTGTCCCCTCCACCCCCAACCCTCCTTTTTATTTTGTAATTTTCATTCATTTTTATTTTTTCCTTCTTAATCATGAACACTCTTACATAAAATCTCTCTCTCTATCTTTCTGTAAATTTAAGAACGAGGAAAGGATACACCGAGGAAGACATACGGAGACGGAAAAAGAGACGACGGAGAGAGAATGAGAAAGAGAGTGGAGGGAAATCTAAGCCGAGGTAAAATTCAATTTTGATTTAGAATGAACAAATTTGCGTTCACACAAATTACGTTTAAACAATTCCATATTTCGCATATTATTCGCGATCGATTATTAGTATCTCGTATTACTTTATCTTTTATTTATTTATTTATTTATTTATATATATATATATATATGTATATATATATTTATTTATTTCTTTACCGTCGTCCATTTTAAGACGTTTCGTTGAAAACGACGAGATTTCGTCTAAAATGCGAAATCCGTCAGAGATCATCCTTTTTTTTTTTTTATATTATTTATTTATTCATTTATTCTACGCAAATCGAATTTGAGAATGACTTCGGGAAAATTATTTCAAGAGAATTTTCTTCGATTTTTATTTTGTTCTCTCTCTCTTTCTTTCTCTCTCTCTCTCTCTCTCTCTCTTTTTCTTTTTATTTCAGAGGAACGGAGCCTTGAAAATCTTCTTCGTATATATATATATATATATACTTTTTGTTTTGTTTTTTAACGTGTACTAACAAAGGTATATAACAAAATTTAGGTACGACGTGTGGGGAAGATCGATCGATCTTCAGAAGGAACGTGATCGATCCTCTTTGTTTATAATTTACAAACAGAAGCTTTCATTTACATTTTATTTCCCTGTCTACCCCCCCCCCCCCCCATTCATGTACATTTTCATTAAAAAACGCGCCATATTCGTTGGATACCATCCTTCATAGAGAGAGATCCGTTGGATTTACTTTCTCCTTACTAAAAATTAAACTAAACGAATGTATATACATCTATATATATATATATACACATGTACATACATACATACATACATACATACATACATACATACATACATATAAATAAAAAAAAAACAAACGAACAAATAAATCTTGATAACAACAACAACAACAACAACAATAATAATAATAATGATGATGATAATAATAATAATAATAATAAAAAATAAAAAGAAAAGGGGGATATTATCATATACAAACTCGAGTCACGCTTTTATAACGGGTGAAATTTCATTAACGTGCATATTTTATGAAAGGATCGAACGATTTGTCAAACGTCGAGTCTCTTCTTCTTCTTATTTATTTGTTCTATTTGATTTTTGTTTATTTTTCATTTCTTCCTCTTCTTCTTCAGTTATTATAACAGTTAGTTCGATGAATTTTAATTTGCCACGGGTCGCAAATACTGTGTCCTAGCATTCGATGAAAGGATCAAGGGAAGGGTGGAGGCACACGGTATAAGGATTTTATCAGTGACGTATCAATTAAAATATTTCGTTTCGCCATTGACGCATTAGGCGAAGGACATTTGGTTCGGTTAATTCTCTTTCTCTTTTATTTTTTTTCAATTTATTTTTTTCTTTCTCTTCTTTCAATATTTTTTTCCGAGTCTTTTTCTTTTTCTGGTTTCTCGTTTCTCGTTTCTCGTTTCTCGTTTCTCCTTCTCGCGCGCCATAGCTCGTTTTAGTAGGGCGAGATAAGAAGGGCTGATATATATATATATATACGGGGGTGTATCGAGTCTCGTAGTAATTTCTTGATATCATCTTTCACGATAGAGAATTAATTGACACCTTAAGTGTTCACCTCAATCTATTTCTAAAGCATTCCGCGTGGATCAACGTTACGCGATTACAAATTTTGTAAGACTGAAAGGGAACTGAAAAGCGACAAAATAAATAAATAAATAAATACATAAATAAATAAATAAATGAATGAATGAACGAGAGAAGAGAGAAGAAAACTCTACGTCGTCGTCCTCTGCTGCTTTCACTTCGTCGTCTTTTTTCTTTTCTTTTTTTTTTTTTTTTTTATTAATTCATTTCGACCGGCTTCGTCTTCTTCTAAGCTTTCTATCCATTCATCTATCTATCTATCTATCTATCTTTCTCACTCATACACACAGATTGCAAAACATTCATATATATATATATATATATATATATATATATTATTTGTATGTATGTATGTATGTATGTATGTATTACATACTTGACACGAATTCCAACACGCACACAATTAAACCGGCTGTCTAACCGAAAAAAAACCTGCAATGGCATAGCACGACACCAAGCGTTTATCTAACGTTGTCAAACGCGGCACGCGCTCATATCGCTGGGAAGAAAAGTGGTTTTTGGTAAAAGGAAGAAAAAATGTTGTTTAACTACTTGCGGGAGTGGTGTTTTATATACATATACATATATATATATATATATATATATATATATATATATATATCTAACTGTGGGTGCTGTGTGTACAAACTTACAAATAAAAATTATAAAAAAGGAAAGATTATATATATATATATATATATATATATATATATATATATATATATTTGGGAGCTAGATCGGTCGTGGTAGGTGTGGCGCATTGTTTTGGAAGATAAAAAAAAGAAATGAAAAATGGGAAACAGGGTCTCCGTGGGACACACATATATATATATATAAAGAGTAAAAAAAAAAAAAGAAAAAAAAAGAAAGAGTAGAATGTGAAAGAGAGTGAGAACGTTGTCGAGAGAGTGCCAGGTACACGGGTGATGGGTGAGGGGATGGGTGGGGGGTTGGGGGGGGGGGGGTTAGTAGAGGACGCGTGAAAAAAGTGGTCGGGGGTTGCTTTTTGGTATCGCGCGAACGAACCGTGCCGCGGTGGAATCGAGCAACGGGGTAAAAAGTAGTGATAATAATAAAAAGGAAAAAAATAAAATGAAAGAAACGAGAGGAAAGAATAGGACCGAGTAAAATTAAAAAATAAAAAAAAGAAATAAAAAGAAGGAAGGAAGGAAGGAAGGAAAGAAAGAAAAAAGAAGGAACGGTCACGTGTAGGCTATGGATGAAAGGGTGAATCGTCGGTAATAGGGATGTGGAATAAGATCGTACGGGGGTGGGATGATGATTAAGGGTTTTGATAGGAGGTTGATAGGAGGAATGGGGGGGTTTCGAGTTAGAAATGGAAACGGAGATGGTAGATAACGATACTGAAATTCTAACTGCAACGTAGATTGTCAGGTAATGCGATATTAAAGATGGAAACGCGAAAGAAGAAAATAAATAAAGCGATAGTAGGGCGAGTGCGGTCGGTCGCGGGGGCTAGGGGGTAGGGGTAGGGGGTGGGAACGTTAGAGGGAGATAGAAAAACGAGCCGCCAACGCGCTTCGCGAGAGAAATCGTTTCTTCTTCTTCTTCTTCTTCTTCTTCTTCATACTTTTTTTTTCTTTTTGTTTTTTGTTTTGGAAAAATCGAAAGAAGTCGCGTTACATTCGAGATCTCGTTACGAGCCAGTCCAAAGTCGATTAATGATCGGATAGAACGATATAGGTGGACGGATGTGGATAGAGTAGGAGAGAAAGAGAGAGAGAGGGAGAGAGAGAATGTAGAAGAAAAGGAAAAAGAAAGAAAAAAATGTAACGAACCTTCAAAGACATAAATATAAACGAGAGAAAAAGAATTGAATCGAGTCTGTGAAATCAAATCGAGTCGAGTCGAGTCACATCGAATTGAATTGAATCGAGTTGGATTGAAGATCCAGGAGGAAAGAAAGAGAGAAAGAAAGAAAGAGAGAAAGAAAGAAAGAAAGAAAGAAAGAAAGAAAGAAAGAAGGAAAGAAAGAGAGAAAGAATGAAAAGAAATAGAAGGGAATATTTAAAGGATTAAAACTACAAACGGAACGAAACGAAAAAAATTCCCCTGAGATGAAGAAGAAGAAGAAGAAAAGGAAAAGAAAGAAAAAGAATTAACGATAAAAGAACCGAAGAACGAAAATTAAAGAATAACGTGAGAGAGAGAGAGAGAGAGAGCGAGAGAGAGAGAGAGAGAGAGAGAATGAGAGAGAGAGAGAGAGAGAGAGAGAGAGAGAGAGAGAGAGAATGAGAGAGAGAAAGAGATAAAAAAAAAAAAAAGATGGGCGGCTCGGTTTTTTAGGTCGCGTCGATTAGGCCAAACAGTTTGAAAGTGACTTGTCTTGTGTTGATGTTGCAGGTTCAAAAGCCTGGCACATGCGGCTGACCTTTGACCGGGTGCCAGGCGGCTGCAACCTTCACAGGTGCAAGCTGTGCGGCAAGGTCGTGACGCACATCAGGAACCACTACCACGTCCACTTCCCCGGCAGGTTTGAGTGTCCTCTCTGTCGTGCCACGTACACACGTAGCGATAACCTGCGCACGCATTTTAAATTTAAACACCCCGAGGCAAGAAAGATCGATCTTAATGATTTCATGGCCCACTCATTGGCGCTATCAGCTACGAATAATGATACCATGAACACACTATCCTAAAAGCGCGAGAATGTCAAGATACAACCTGACCACATGTATATGTGTGTCTATATATATATATAAATATATATATATATATATTATATATATATAAATATTTATGTACGTATATATGCACATATATGTATATGTATATATATGTATGTATATATATATATATATATAGATGGATATATATATATATATATATGTATGTATGTATGTATACATACACGCACAGAGATACGCGAACCGATTTACATAACATTACCTTCTACAATTCGTTTGCTACTTCCTCGTTAAATGATATATGGGCGGGGCGCGTAAGAATAAGTGATTATTATTGACCACGCATACTCACGCATCGCTGCTGCACGCGCATATATATATATATATGTTTATGTATATGTATTATATATATACACATCTCTATATGTGAAAAACGTGCTGTTCTATCTTAAGGATATACATACATATGTGTATATATTAATATATATATATATATATATATATATGTGCGTGCGTGTGCGTGCTTATGTATGAGTGTATATGATATATATATATATATATAAATATATTTACATACATATATGTGTATAAATATATATATATATATACATATATAGGGGATGCAGAAAGATATGGCCACGGAGAAACGACCACACGGCGGGGGCCGTTCTCTCTCTCGGCTTCTTTGTGTGTGTGTTTTTTTTCCTTCTCTTTTTCAATTTTTTTTTGCTTTCATAAATACTGTCTTTTTTTTCTTTTTCTTCTTCTTCTTCTTCTTCTTCTTCTTTTCAATCAATTTCTTTGTCGAAACACCAAATCTCTTTTTGTAAGTTATATATAATATAAATATATATATATATATATATATTATATATATATGCTTGAGCTTCCCTCGCGTATGTTTGTCGCGTGCAAGGGACCCTCGGCAGCCGGGGGGGCTGGGGGGGTGGAGAGGGGGAAATTTCATCGGTCGACTAACTGGGAAGGTCAGGTAACATAATTATAATTGATTGGAGCTCAATTTTCCTCGAATGAGATGACAATTACGGTCTACTGGGAGAGCAGGGTGGTTTAACGTTCGCGATTTATTATATATGTCTATATATGTCTACTATATATATATATATAAAACTCTCGATGGTCGTTCGTCGTCTTCGTCGTCTTCGTTGTCTTCTTCGTAATCGTAGTCGTAGTCATACTTCTCTCTCTATTCGTGCTAGAGAATGAATAAAGAAACAAAGAAACAAACAAAGAAACAAACAAAGAAACAAACAAAAAAAATATAAATAAATAAATAAAAAATAAAAACAAAAAAAAAACAAAAAATAAAAAGAAAGAAAAATGGAAAGAGGAGAGATTAGAAAAGAAGGAAACGAATGTGCTTCGACGTTTAAAAAAAGAAAAAGAAAAAAGAAATAAAAAGATGGCGTCGGCGACGATGACGCGCGCGCGCGCGAGAGAGAAAGAGAGAGAGAGAGAGAGAGAGAGAGTGAGTGAGAGAAAGGAGAAGAAAAGAAAAGAGAAAAGGAAAAAAGGAAGGGAGAACGAAAAAAGAAAAAGGGACACCGATTGAGAATTCAGTAGGGAGAAAATTTGATTTGTTATTGTACGCATATGTACGTACGAAACACGAATACACACGAATATATATACACACACACACACACACACACATATGCACACGTACACGTATAAATTATATAATATATATCTTAGTTCGGCCAACTATATTACGATATTAATCGATCCGCAAGCTGTCCGTATGACGAACGAGCAAAGGGGCAATTTTCGTTCTTTCGCGAGCATTGCTTTTGATTTTTCGAAATTTCAGAAAATTCGATCCGTTCATCCCCCTCCTCTATCCTACCTCCCCGTCCTTTTCGTAGTACCACCCCGCCCCCTTCTCTTTCTCTTTGTCCTCTCCGATCATCACCCTCTCATCGTCCATTTTTTTTCCTCTCTCCTCCCTGTCCTCCCCCCCTCCTTTATCACACAAATTTCATTCTTTTTAACGTGACAACGCGCGTTGAAAAAACGCGCGTTTTTTTTCGACGAGATTCTCTCTCTCTCTCTCTCTCTCTCTCTCTCTCTCTCACTTTCTATTTCGCTGTCTCGCTCCCTCTCGTACGTTCGTTTTCAAGAAGCGCGATGACGACGCGTCGTGTTTTTTTTTGTTTTTTTTTTTTTGTTTTTTTTTTTTTTTTTTTTTTTTAAGGGCGCTGGTTCGCTTTTTTCATTAAACTTTAAATTCCGATGGCGTTCGTTTTCAATGCAGGCGCGCGCTTTTTAAAGACGAACAAAACAACGAGGTCCAATGATTTAATTAACACGTCGTTCGTATTATTATTGTTATTATTATTATTATTATTTTTATTATTATTATTGTTGTTGTGTTCCTCCCTTCGCGTATCAGGCCCCTTAACACCCCGAGAGTGGGTGGGGAGAGGAGGGCAAAAAAAATAAAAGAAAGAATCGCAATTCGAAAGTGCGATTATTGATGAGAGAAAGGGAGGAAGGGAAAAGATTTAGAAAAAAAAAGAGAAAAAGAAAATTTACAAGAAGATGAGGAAAGATAATTTGAGAAAATTTTTGAGAAAATTTTAGAAATTAATGTCGATGGGTGCTAATTAAAGAATATATATATATAGATAGAGGAAAAAAAAATTAGAAAAAAAAAATCTGAAATTAAAATTAAAGATCAATCGAACGATGCAATTTTTTGTTTTATACGATCGTAGAAAGAAAGAAAGAAAGAAAGAAAGGAAGGAAGGAAGGAAGGAAGCAAGGGGCGAAAGAGAAAAAAATAAGGGCGCGAAGGTGATCTTGAAAAAAAAAAATCTTCTTAATGCTCGTCGTCCTATAAATCTTCGGACAGCTTGCGCGATATTTTTTTTTATTTTTTTTTTTTTTTTTTTCAAATTTTTATGTCCCTTTTTAATCTCCTTTTTTTTCCTTTTTCTCATATATATTATACTCTCTCGATTTTTCGACATTAGGTTTTATATGCGTACGTAACGAAGTGTAGGGAAAATAGAGAAAGAGAAAGAGAGAGAGAGAGAGTGAGAGAGTGAGAGAGAGTGTGAGAGAGAGAGAGAGAGAGAGAGAGAGAGAAAATAAGCAGGACGATAAGGAACGAATGTGTACGGAGAGGGTGGGGAGAGGAGAGTGATGATAACAAAAAGGGGATGATACATGCGTAATAGTAGAAGCCATTCGAGGAAACGTAAAATGTAAAGAGGGTCGCTTATTAAGAGAAAGAAGGAAGCAAAAAAAAAAAAAAAATATTACATTACGGAATTACATTGTAAAATGGGAGCAAACGTGGTGCCAATTTACTCCCGTAAGTAAAATAGTAGATGTTTGTTGTTTGTTGTTTACGTCGAGCCATGATCGTATATATTTTCGCGATTGATCGACGCAGGAAGAGAGGAGGAGTCAAAAGTGGTGAAGGAAGTAAAGGGATAACAAAAAAAAAAAAAATAAATAATTATAACGATAATGATAAATAAAATAAATAAAATAAATAAAATAAAATAAAATAAAATAAAATAAAATAAAATAAATAATTAAATGAATGTATGAATGGATAAATAAACTAAATAAACTAAATAAACTAAATAAACTAAACAAACTAAACAAACTGAATAAAAACTAAACGAACGTGTTGTACGAGAAGGAACGAGGGGGTTATGAAAACGTGTGCGTGTGGTGGGAGAAGGAGGGGAGGGGGGCCGTGAGATGGATGGGAGGGGGTGGAAAGAGGAAACTACACGAGCGAATTGCGGGGGAGGGGGTTATAATTTTTAATCGATTCGAATAATAATAATAATAATAATAATTATTAATTAATTAATTAATTAATTAATTGTCATCATCTCGATCGCGGTGTGAAACGAAAAAAAAAAAAAGAAAAAGAAAAGAAAGGAAACAATTTTACGCCATTCGCTAATTATGTGTCGTAGCCGATACGATATGCAGGGTGAATAATCGCATATTAGTTGTTGAAAGAGAATTTTATAGTTGGATTTCATATTAGATATTGTAAAGTGTTATATTATTTTGCGAAAGGGAAGTGTGGAATAGGCTCGCGCGCACGGATTAAAATAAATAAGAAATAAAAAATAAGAAAGAAGGAAGGAAGGAAGGAAGGAAGGAAGGAAGGAAGGAAGGAAAGAAAATCCGGTGGTACGTGTATGTGTGTGTGCGCGTGCAAGTAAATGAATGTACGGGGGTTGAGTTGAGTTCGATTTGTCGCGCGGGGGTTGGGGATGGTGGACGCATGCACGCGTCCTGTATGTAAAGCTCGTAAATATACATTTCAATCGTTTCATGAGGGGATACGTATACACACATACGTAAAAAGGAAAGATTAAAGAAGAACGAAACCTTCAAAAACGAGATTTTGAATTATCGAGAAGGTACGACGAAAGATCGAGGATAGGTTTATTATACGTGTTTATTTTTAACGCGAAACGAAATGCAGAAAAGATACAGGGCTGAACCGGGGGGGGGGGGGGGTAATTGCTGTCGTGGAATGAAAAGTCTCACGTGCGTGTAGCTTTTACGTGTTACACTTGTTACGCGCGTGCACGCGCGCACAGGGTGTCGGAGGTCCAAAAAGAAAAAAAAAAAAAAAAAAAAAAAAGAAGAAAATTAACATTAAAAGGAAGAAAGAGCTAAGGGAAGCACGCGATACACGCGCGATATACACATATATATGTACACACACAACACACACAGAACACACACACGCGCGCGCGCGCGCGCGCGCGAACGTGTATACATGCATACAAACATACATATATAAATACATACATACATGCATACGTATGCATAGGTGGAATTTAAATATTTAAGCTAAAAATATTATCGTATAACAACGAAATTTCTGTCCTATCTCCATCGTTTGTAAAAAGTTTTTTGATAGAAAAATGATAAAAAAAAAAAAAGTAAGAAAAAAAAAAGAAAGATACGAAGATAAGGAGGAGGAGGAGGAGGAGGAGGAGGAGGAGGAGGAAGTGGTTAGAAGGTGAAGAAAAAAAAAAAAAAAGAAAGAACAAGAACGAAAGTTAACTGAAATAACTGAAGCGCAGAATTATTATTATTATTATTAT
>OU964974.1:5555484-5565484 GCA_918808275.2 Dolichovespula sylvestris | reverse complement strand
TTTAATTTTCAAGCATTATATATATAGAAATATATTTAAATAAGTTTACATTTATTTAAATATATATATACAAATTATACACGGACGTGTATATGCATATCGAAATATATATATCGCTCTAATTATATTTGCTTTGTCTTTCTGTTATTATTATAATCTATTCATTCTCTTTTTTTTCCTTCTATCTCTCTTTCGACGCATATATGTGAACGTACGTACGTAAATATATATAACCAAACGGACAGAGACAGAGACAACAGAGCCAGTGACAGATAGACAGATGCAGAAAAAATGATAAACACACACACAAACACACAAACACACACACACACAAACACACACACACACACAAACACACACACACACAAACACACACACATACGTTCGACACAAACGGAAGAAAGATATATCTATTTTTCGTTTTAGCTTTCGCCGATTTTAGAAAAAAAAAAAAAATAAATAAAATAAAAGAATATTCTTCTTGCGGGGGGTGGGGTGTGGGGGAGCGTATGAATTTGTCCGTAATCCACGCATTTTTTGCTTCTTACCAAATAAATACATAATTCATGTGTGCGGATACTTGCCGAGTGTTTCGTAGGCAGTTATTAATGATGACGGATTCATCGAAAGAAAAGGAATAGATAAGATAGACAAACGGATAGATCGAGAGATAGATAGATAAAGTGAGAGAGCGAGAGAGAAGGTTGAAATATCGCCGAATGGGAAGAATGGGAAGATTAGAATGTTGTGTACGTATGGGAAATCGTTTCGTATGTGCACGAGTATAATGATTATCAATGAGGATTAACTAATGATAATGCAAAAAATGATTAAGATACGACGAACGAAATAAATATAATTATATTTCTCTATAATTTCGTGTGCTTCGATGGTGCCAGACGTTAATATACGCCAAATATCATCACTACGATTATTAATCCCAATTTTGATTCGAAAAGATTTTCTAAAAGTGAGATTTTAAACATAGGGGATATATATATATATATATATATATATATATATATATATAAATAATTAATTAATGTTATCATTAACGTTTAAGAAGCTCGTTCGATCGATTTTAAAATAATGTAACGATGCTAATAATTTATTCTAGGAAAAGGATTGTGCTATTTATTTGTTCCATTCTTTTGTTTTGTATTGATTAATTGATTGATTGATTTTTATCAAAAAAAGAAAAAAAGAAAAAAAAAGAAAGAACGAACGATAGAAAGAAAGAGAAAGTAAGGGAAAATCGTAGATCGTAAAATTCGACCAAACTTTTTAGCTGCTTAACATGTGTGATTCGTTAAAGATAAACGGGATAAAAGTCAAAAAAAAAAAAAAAAAAAAAAGAAATAAGAAAGAAAGAAAGAAACAAATAAAATTTAAAATTCGACTATTCATATTGGATAAATATATTAATACGATAATCGTTCGGAACGATTCGTTAAAGATCGAAATTAAAACGATAAAATATTAATTCGTAAGGATACATCTAACGTATAGAAAGATGAGGATGGAGAGGGATGGTGAGGGGGTGGGTATCGTTTGTTATATCAACAAGGGCATTGCATTTTACTCTCTTCAAATGGTCGATTTTTTTTTTATTACCAACACACGTATAACGGGTTATATATATATAAATGCATATATATATATATATATATATATATATATATATATATATATATATATATATATATATATATGTAATATCTGCGGTAGTAACTGAGCAAATGTTGCGGGTTAACAAAGGATAAAGAGAAATGAATTTTCATCTGTTATCTCGTGGCACGTTATCGCAGTTTAAACTAAGCTTTACATACTCACACATATATATATATATATATATATATATATATATATATATCGGACTTAATTACGAACCATTTACGGTCGGACGGTCCGTCAAAATTTGGACGTTTATATAGTTTTAAAATGTCTCGTTAAATCTCCGAGATAATTCTCTCGTACTGTACCCGCCTCGAGGGAGAAACAAAGATACGAATGGAATAGATTTTATATATATATATATATATATATATATATATATATATATATTATTTCTTTTTGAACAGCGGATTATCCTTTCTCAACTTTTTAATATTTCCTTTTCCTTCCGTTCATTCTTCCTTTACAAGATTCAAATAAACAAACATTATTTCCTTTCTTTTCTTCTCTTTTCTTTTTTACCTTTTATTTATTTTTTTTTCTCGTTCAAACCAATTTAAAAACTTTAATAGCCTTTCATAGATACAAAGATAAATAGAAATAGCAAGAGAGAGAGAAAGAGAGAGAGAGAGAGAGAGAGAGAGAGAGAGTGTTTATTTGAGAAAAAATATCATATTAAAGTAACGAACAAAAAGAAACATTAATGAAAGTATAAATGAATCGAAGAAAAAAAAAAGAAAAAGAAAGGCGAATAATTGCAACTTAAAAATTGAAACTTTCTCACTCTATCTAACTCTATCTCTCTCTATCTCTCTCTCTATTTCTATCGTTGTCTCTGTCTATCTAAACGTCCGATAAGATTCTGACGGTGTTATAAAACGAGTTTACGAATGGAAAAGCGTTCTCATGGGAATATCTATTTAATGTTATTCGAAACGGGGCTGGTTCTCTTCGATCGATAGATCGTTCGATGGATCGGACAATTACAATCGATAATCTATCATCTATATCAATCTAACGATAGAAATTTGCATTTAAATAACACGGGGTACGTGTGTGTACGTAAGGGAATAAATAAAAAGGGGGCCGGGGCGTTTGTGTGTTAAATCTAATGGGGCGCATTTTCTACCTACGTGAACGTAAAACTTTTTCCAAAGGTTTCGAATCGTTGCACGAGATCGTCGTACGAGATCGTCATAATACTTCGTGAGAGAAATAAAAATAAAAATAGAGATAGAGATAGAGTAGGTTCTCGCCTATAGCGACGGATTATTTCTATTTTCTCGTCTGTTATATCCCTTTTATGGTGTGTTAACTTACGAATGAAAAAAATTACGATCCTTTAAAAACGTTACAGTAATTTCTAGTAAGGGGAATTATCAAGGGATATGGGAGGGATGATATTTCTTTCTACGAGGGGACATTTATTCGAGTTATAAGAAATTATAAGTGAGAACGTTTTATTCGTCTAAATTTAATTAATTATACATACGTACGTACGTGTATACTTATATATATATATATATATATATATATATATATATATATGTGTATGTGTATGCGTGCGTTTATGTATGCATGTATGTAATGTATATATTCGTAAACGCGTTAAAAACTATTGGCTATATACGGAACAACAAATAAAGAATGGATAGGAAACGAAAAGGAAAAAGAAATGTATTGAAAAAAAAAAAAAAATTAATTAACGAGTTAAATGTAAAAAACTTCTCGATCGTACATTTGTCAGTTTTGACGGATTATGAATTTTTTTTCTCTCTCTTTTTTTCTTCTTATTCATATTTTATCTCTTTTTCTTTCTCTCTCTCTCTCTCTCTCTTTACTCTTAGAAAGAGGAAGCTTACGTATCGTCGACGTTTCTCATTTCATAGAATCGACAGAATCGTTCGTTCTCTCTGTCATTTTTCCGTTTCCCCTTTCAATTACTTCGACGACGACTTCGTTACTCGCTATTATTTCCCTTTTCTTTCTTTTCCTGCTTTTTTTTTCTTTTTTCTTTTTTCTTCATTTTCTCTTCCATCTCTCCCGTTCAACCAACTCCCGTGCAATTTTATATAAATAAGTTCGTGCAAATATTTTGCAATCTCTTGATCGTGCAATAATCGAGAGATATTCGTTCTTATCGAGATTAAAATTTAAAAAAAAAAAAAAAAAAAAAAAAAAAGAAAAATAGAAAAGAAGACAAATCGTATCGAGAGAAAGAATTCATAACGGAAATTATTACAACGAAATTTTAAATCAAGCGTATATGATAATTTAAGAGACAGAAGATATCGTAGATATTATATATATATATATATATATATATTTGCAATACGCCGACAACGTAGAGTAATTAAACGTCCGTATAATTACTTTTGAAAATTCTTCATAGTCGTAGAGTTAAATGGTTCTTCTTTTTTTTTTTATCTTTTTCTTTCTCTCTCTCTCTCTCTCTCTTTCTCTCTCTATCTCTCTCTATCTCTCTCGTTTTTTTTTTTTCATTAAACGCGACCACGCAACGTTAACAAATTATAAAAGATATGCAATAGCAAGTATGATGTACCTTTTTTTGAAGCGTTGATAATCCGTAACGACGAACAACGAATTCGTAATACAATTCTTGTTTAGTCCCGGAACTAATTAAAAGTTCGATAATTCAATTTTACATATGAACGATTTTTAACGTGGAAATATTTTATTGTTGAAAAAATAATTATTATCGTCCCATATTCGACGTAAAAATTAAATTATATCGTTCTTCGTTTCCCATACGTATATATATATATATATTTATATTTATATTTATATTTATATTTATATTTGTATTTATATGTATATATGCGTCGAGTACATAACGATTATACCTGTTTATCCTTTTTAAATCGGCGAAGATATTATGCGGAACCGTCTGTTTGGTATCGCCGGGGAAAATAAAGAGAGAACGCGAACGTTTCTTTTATTTTATATTTATTTGGGGAGAATAAAAAGAGGAGACGTATACGGCACAGAGAGATATAAACACGGACGCGTACGTACACAAACGTAACCCCCTCCCCTCCCCGTGCACAATCCTCTGGGCCGCGTAAACCCAACCAACCAACCACCCACCACCACCACCATCCCTCTCAGACTGCATCGAACAACGTTGCAGTTTCGTCAAACGAGCTAGCTCGTCTAGACGAATCAGAAACGGGATTTATCGTAGGGCTATATTATTACGTCAGTCGCAGCAGCTGCGTCCCAATTTTTTGCCCTTTTACAAAGATTTTATATTCTCTCTTTATTTCTTTCCTTCCTTCCTTCCTTCATTCTTTCATTTATTCATTCATCCTTTCTTTCCTTCCTTCTTCCTTTCTTTCCTCTCTCTCTCTTTCTTTTTTTATCCCTTTTCCTTCCTCCTTCTTCTTGTTTGCACGTCGTTCGTCATAAAAAAAAAAAAAAAAAAAAAAACGAACCAAAAATTGACAAAATAAATAAATAAATGGATTAATTGATTAATTAATTAATTAATTAATTAATTAATTAATTAATTGGTTAGTTCGTTTGTTTCAACGTAGTAAGACAAAACAAAACCCTTTCACTCGTACGATAGTTTGTGCAATCTATGGGAAAAAAAAAAAAAAAAAAAAAAGAAGAAAAAAGAAAAAAGAAAAAAAAAAATTTTTTTTATAATTTGTTGTATAATTTGTTTTCCGTCTCCCTCTTTCTTTTCTTTTTTTTTTTCTTCTTCTTTCGTTTCCTATTTCTTCTTCGTTTCTCGTTGTTCCTCCTTCCTCCTTTCCCTTTTTTTCGTTTTCTTTTCTTTACAAATTTTTTTTTTTTCTTTTTTTTTTTTTTTTCTTTCTCTTTCTTTTTCTTCTTCCTCCTACTTCGCGAACGAGTTAAATATACTTTCCGATGTTGCTTTTAAAAGAACCACTTATGGTTCGAAGCTCTCCTTGTTATTCATATTCCGTTATTAAATGCTAATCAGGAGTCAATGGAAGTTGAGTGAGCTAATGAAAATGTAAAAGCTCCTCATTACCACGTCCCCCTCCCCTCGCCCTCCCCTTACCCTCCCCACGGCTTTGACGTCATGACTGACATCCCTCCTAGCCCTTATATTATAACAATTATCATCCGATTATCATATTTTCCTTGTGAAAACTTTTTAAATTACCTGCACCCTGTCTCTTGCTTTCTCTCCTTTTTCTTATTATCTTTTTTTTCTTCTTTTCATTATTATTGTTATTATTATTTTTTTATTTTTTTTATTTACTTCTTGTATCCTTCTCTCGTTCCGATTTCTTCCCGTTTTACCATCTCTTTATCTTCTTTCATTATAATCATTATCATTATTGTTATCGTCGTAATTATTATTATTATTATTATTATTATTATTATTTATTTTTTTTTTTTTCAAATTCGACCCTCACCCCTCTCCCCTGGCCAAAACGAGTCCACCCTACGTTCGCCCCCTTTTCCCACGTCCTCCCCGCGTTTCTTATCGAAGCCGACGAAATTTTTTTCGAGAGACGTTAAAACGACGACCGTTCGATTGCAATCTGACTGGGGGGGGGGGGAGGCAAGGGGAGGGGCAAGGGGAAAGGAAAAGAAAAAGAAAAGAGAGAGAGAGAGAGAGAAATACTACTGCGAGTAAGTAACGAGTGAAAGAGGAGAAATTATATTATAACGAGATACGACGATACGTGATAATGAAGAATAAAAATAAAAAAAACAAGAAAAGAAAAAACGAAATAGAAAGAATGAATGAGAACGCGACTAGCCAGTTAATGGTCGACCATTTGGGGGGGGAGGGTGTGGTGCGGGGGTAAGAAATTTGACGAAGAATCGAAAGAAGGGTTTAAAGCAAGGAAACTAAAGAAAAGGGATAGGGAAACGAAGAAAAAAAAAGGAATAAATCGAAATGGAAGAGAGAGAGAGAGAGGGGGGGGGATAGGAAGGGGGAAAAAATGAAGAAAAAAGGCAAAAAAAAAAATAGAATTATTAACGCGAAGCAATTTCGTGATGGGACAGGTTGAGCGATAGGAGGGAGGTTTTGAGGAGAGAGGGTGTACGAGGGGCGGGTGGGAAGGGGTTGCGCGCGGTTCTACCGATAAATGTTAATTCGTTGATATCTAAATGTGGCTGTTCTGTCGTATAAACTAAACTAAACTATACTATATATTAAACTAAACGAAAAGAAAAAGGAAATGAAAATAAAAATAAAAACGGAAGGAAGAAAGGAGGGAAGAGAAAAAAAAAAAACCGATGAGTAAATGAAAGAAAAAGAAAAAAAAAAGGAAAGAAAGAAAAAAAAAAAAACCATTTTTCTCTTTTACTACCCTAAGCGCAGAAAAGAAAAAAAAAATAAATATATATAAAGGAAAAATAATAAGATGAATTACCGCTGCATATTAACTATATATTTACTATTAAACAGTACGTATTACTATTATGACTATTAATATATAAACATTATTGATGTAACAATTAACACTAATACTACTACTACTACTAATACAATTACTACTACTACTACAACAACAACAACTTTTACTACTACAACTTTTACTACTGCTACTACTACTACTACTACTACCACTACTACTACTACTACTACTACTACTACTACTACTACTACTTTTACTACTGCTACTACTACTACTACTACTACTACTACTACTACTACTACTACTACAACTTTTACTACTGCTACTACTTTCACTACTACTACTGCTACTTTTACTACTATCACGACTACTTCTTCTACTACTACTACTACTACTACTACTACTACTACTACTACTACTACTACTACTACTACAACTATTATTACTACTACTATTATATATAGGTATTTATATATTTGCAATTGCGTTGTGTGGAGTGGAACATTGTGATATAATAGATTGGTGCTAACACCTTTATTGAAATTGAGATGAATTTAATGAAAAAATAAAATAATAATAATAATATTAATAATAATAATAATAATAACAACAATAATAATCATAACAAGCAAAAATAAAAAAAATGAAATAAAATAACGAAAAAAAAAAAAGTGTAATAATCTGTGCAATATTGCGATAGTAAAGAAAAAAAAAAAAAAAAAAAGGCGTTAGACCGTGGTACTTATCACTCGGCGGATAACTTAAGTTTTCCGTGAATACGTTTATGGTGAAGTGCGTGGTGGGAGCGTGGGAAGGGGAGGGGAGGGGAGGGGAAGAGTCCGTAATCGTAGTTGTTGTCGTAATAGTCATCGCTGTCGTCGATGGTCGTCTCGGATGAAAAAAAAAAAAAAACGCGATTTGTCTCTTCGTCCGTCTCTCTCTCTCTCTTTATTTTTTTTTTTAATTTTTTTTTTAATTTTTTTTTGAAAATCTCTTGACGGCGTTGCGAAAGATAATGTAAATTTACACGGATAAAAAAAAAAAAATATATATATATATATATATATATATATATATATATATATATATATGTATATTATTAAAAGTCCGGCTCGCATTAACTCGAGCAAAAACAAAAAGAAAAATATATATATATATATAAAAAAAAAAAAAATATATATATATATATATATATGTGTGTGTATATAAATATACGAAGGAACATTTCGGGAAAAAAAATCGAACGAATAAAAATAAATCGATAATGGAATGAAAAGATCTTTCTTATCGTTCCGTTTAATCTTCGCGACGAAGAGAGAGAGAGAGAGGGGGGAGGGATCGAGGGGGGAGGGGATGAGGAAGGGTTGCTAAGAAAGAAAAGAGTAAAAAAGAAGGAAGGCAAAAAATGAAAATAACTAGAGAAGAGACGGCCATGAAAAAAGGTGGTGATATATATATATATATATATATATATATATATGTTGACGATTCATATATATATATATATATATATATATATATATATATGATCAGTGTGTTTCGAAGCGTGAAGAAAAGCAAAGAAAGAAACTATGGCTGTGCAAGTGAAAATGTTCACTCATAATGATGAGTGTAGTTAAAACTAGGACGTAGGTGTTACCTAGGGATTAGGATTAGGAAATAAGGGAAGCACGTCTTAGGCGTTTCGTATGTTTTTTTTCTTTTTTTTTATTATTTCTTTTTTTTTCATTCTTTTTTTTTTTTATTATTATATTTTTTTTCTTTCAATCACCGCCGAGTGTTAAGGACCGCGTCGTCTTTATTGTACATTATTAAACTATAATTAAAGAAAATAAAAAAAAAGTACTATATTATATTAATAATCTCTCTTTATATAATAATATATACAAATTACGGTTTAATTGTGGAAATATATGTATATACACAAACATAAACACAAACACACACACACACACACACACACACACACACGATATATGTATATATATATCTATCTTCATATAAATACAAATATAAATATATATATATATATATATATATATATATATATATATATATATATATATATACACGTATACATTTTGTTATTTTTCTGGGGGGATGATAAGGAATAAATAAAAGTAAAAAAAAAAAAAAACACAAAAAAAAACAAAAAAGAAATTCACATTATAATAATTGTAAATCTTAAAAAAGGGGGATCAGTGTTCTTCGCGGGGAGTAACTAAGCGTGTTCTACACTCTTCATCTTTAAAAAAAAAAAAAAAAAAAAATAAAAACTAATTAATTAACACACAAGGAAAAAAAAAGTAAGTAAATAAATGTTTAATTCAATAATTAACTAAATGAATTAATTAATAAAATAATAAATTAATTAATAAATAAACAAATAAATATTCAAATCGGCGTGATTGTCAGACTGAAAGTTGTGATCTTACACGACGTGTGTAAATAGAGAAAGGTGAGCGTCTAAAAAGAATTAAACGAAGGAAAATAAAAATCAATTACATGGAAGTAAAAATTAAAAAATTATAATTATTATGATGATATATATTTGAGCATTATTAATGTAAAATGGTGGTAGATTGAAAGTCGTTGCACGTTTGCATTTTCAGGAATATTAGACTGCGAGAGAGAGAGAGAGAGAGAGAGAGAGAGAGAGAGAGAGAGAGAGAGAGAGAGAGAGAGAGATGATTCAACAAGAGCGTATGAGAGAATTAAAATGCATGGGTGAAAGAAAGATTGAAAGATAAAAAAATAAAAGTGAGAGAAAATATGCGTGTGACTGAAAGATAGAAAAGGAGGACCAAATTGGTTAAAAGTAAATAAATAAATGAATAAATGAATAAATAAATAAGGGAAGCTTCCTTCCCTGTTTTATTTCTTTCTTTATTTATTTATTTATTATTATTATTTAATTGTTATTTTTATTATCTTTCTTTTTTTTCCCCGAACGA
>OU964974.1:5522984-5552984 GCA_918808275.2 Dolichovespula sylvestris | reverse complement strand
GCATTTTACTTCAAATCCAAACGATCTTTTTTTTTTTTTTCTAAAAAATGGATGCATCTACGTATATATATATATATATATATATATATATATATATATATATATATATTATTTATTTGACAAACTTTACTCTACAACGGCGATTGAAAATCGTGCGACGAAGAGATTAATTATCGAGTATGTTTTATACAGAAGGGTGGTTCAAGGTCAGCTGGAATTATTATTATTATTATTATTATTATTAATTTCTTTTTTTATATAAGCACATACAGACAATATATATACATATATAATATATTATACATATTATATTATATTATATTATATCATATTATATTATATTATATATATTTATATATATTATACATTATTGCTTAATCAAATCATTACCGTCAGCCTCAAACCACTCCTCGTTCAATTATTATTATTATTATCATTATTAATATTATCATTATTATTATAGTTAGGCGTAAGAGCAAATACGCGAATATATAAAATTCATTCGTTCGGCCTGAAGCTGAATATGTAAATCATTATCTATCAAATTCTCTGTTGAGTCTATGTCGAAGATATTATTTAAACAGTAATGTTATATGGAATGTTGCGTAAACGAACAGAGAGAGAACATTTTAACGAGTGATATCCAATCGGTTCGCTGAGTGCGACGATTGATCTACAACAACAACGACAACGACAACGACAACGACAACAACAACAACAACAACGACAACGACAACAACAACAAAAAGAAAAACAAATTTACGTAAGAACAAATTCTACTTACGAATATAATTCGATCGAGATAAACACGATCAATTTCAGGTTATCATTGAAATTAAGCCTTTGGCTTAATGACGATTCGATAATAACAACAACAACAACAACAACAACAACAACAACAACAACAACAACAACGATATAAGCGCATCGTATGTATGTATATATATGCGCATACAAATGAAAAGCATGAAGAGGAAAACAGAAAAAGACAGCAAAAAAGAAAAAAAAAAAAGAAAAAGGGAAAGAAAAGTTACATGATTGAGGCACGTTTTTTTTTTTTCCTTTTTTCCATAAATAATTGGAATATGGAAGACCACGACGAGAAAAACGAGGAACGGAACCGATCCCCACCAACGCCTGATAAGAGGAAGAATATATATATATATATATGAGTGTATATATATTATTGAGGGGAAGAAATACGTTCGACGAAAGAAAAGAATGAAAGTGAGAGAGAATGAGAGAGAGAGAGAGAGAGAGAGAGAGAGAGAGAGAGAACAAAAACTAAATGAACTGATATACCCGTTTATATAATTAATTATTAATCACGCTTACGAATAGAACGGATTCTCTTGGCCTATGGATGATAAATGCGTTAACGCTAAGCTATATACATCGAAGGTGTCGTACGCCGATAATTACAGGGAAAATAAAATTAAATGAAATGAAATAAAATGAAATAAACCAAGAAAGAAACATAAACGAACTCATATACCCGTTTATATAATGAATTATTAATCACGCTTACGAATAGAACGGATTCTCTTGGCCTATGGATAAATGCGTTAACGCTAAGCTATATACATCGAAGGTGTCGTACGCCGATAATTACAGGGAAAATAAAATTAAATTAAATGAAATAAAATAAAATAAAATAAACCAAGAAAGAAACATATACATATATAAAAGAAAAAAGAAAAGTGAGACTTATACATACATACATACATACATATATATATATATATATATATATATATATATATATATATGTATATATGTATGTATATATTTATTTAGCGAATTGTCACGTATCCTTACGCGCACACGAGCGAGCGAGAGAGATAGAGATATAGATAGAGACAGAGAAATAGAGATAGAGAAACAGAGAGAGAGAGAGAGAGAGAGAGGGTGCATGCAAAAAGTCGAAATGAAACGAAGATCGAACTAAAAGAGATTTGAGTGAGAGAATAAGAGAGATAGAAAAAAGAGAGAGAGAGAGAGAGATATATATATATATATATATATAGAGATATAGAGATAGAGATATAAAAAAAAAATAGAGATAGATAAAAGAAACATCGGCTACAGTAATAAAAGGTGCTACGTACGAACGAAAAAAAAAAAAAAAAGCAAGCAAACAAACAAACAAACAAACAAACAAACAAACGAAAAATTAACCAACCGGTCTGTGCTGACACATCTCGTTTCTGTTGTTGCAGAGCTGAAAAATTGGCGGATATCACAGATATTTGAGAGACAGAGTAACAACGACGAGAGGAGGCGATGCTCGTTGTGCGGTAAGGTGGTGACGAACGTGCGTAATCACTATTACGTACACTTTCCTGGAAAATATGCCTGCCCGCTCTGCCCAGCGGTTTACACGCGGAGCGACACCTTATTAACGCACACGCGTACGAAACACGCTCGTCCAAACCCCCGATAACCCGAATAAATATTACAAAGATATCGTGGGCCAATGAATTCGATAGAGGAAAAAAAAGAAAAAAAGAAAAAAAAGAAAAAAAAAAACAAAGGGAAAAAAAATATCGTTCACACACCCGCACACCACCCACGCACCATCGCTAACATTCCCCCCCCCCTCTCGCCCGCCCCCCCCCAAAAAAATGTCGCTATGATTATTTAAAAATCTTATATTGAAATCGATATAATTATGATCGTTTAGGGAGAGTGAGAAAGTTAAAGTTAGGGAGAGATAGGAGAGAGTGTGTTTGTGTGAGAGAGAGAGAGAGAGGGAGGGAGAGAACTACGAGGAATTATTTAGTTGTTATTATTGTTGTTGTTGTTGTTATTATTATTATTATTATTATTATTATTATTATTATTATTATTATTATTATTATTATTATTATTATTAAGATTATTGATTAATTAATTTCTTAGTTAATATAACACCGTTTATATCTTATAAATCGAGTTCGATTGTATTCTTCTTCTTTCTTCTTTCTTCTATCTTCTTTCTGTTTCTCTTTTCTTTTCTTTTTTTTTTTTTCTTTCCTTCTGTCTGTTCTCTGTTCCGTATCATTGCGATTCGACGCAATCGTGTCACCGTCTTCTTTCGAGAAGTTGATCGGACGACGTTTCGGTGAATCTATCGATGATCTAGGATCGTCGATCGTAAAGAGGAAGTGAGGGCCAGGGGGAGAGGGGGGGGGGTTAGGAGAAAGAAAGAGAAGTTAAATATTAAAATATCTCGCGAAAATATCTCTGTGTGTCTTCCAAAACGAACGAATTTTTCAACGAAATTATATTCGAACGTTGTTGTTTAAATCTTTGTCTTATAATAATCGTTAAATTTCGACGTTACAAGGGAAAAAAAATCAAATTAATCACGATATATTGCATTATAAGGACGAGTGGAATGGAATGGAATGGAATCGAATGGAATGGATCGATCCGAAGGTAGGATTCGATTGTGTGTAAAAATTGAATATTCAATTGTTTTTATCAATAATTCAAAATGTTCTCTTTTCCTTTTATTTCTTCTTTCTTATTTCCTTCATTTTTTCTACCTCTTCTTCTTATTCTTATTCTTCCCGTCTCCTTTCTTCGTTTCTTTTTTACTATTTCCTTTCTTTTTCATTCTTCTCCGAGGAATTTAACGCGAGACGATTCTGCGTGGATTTTCTTTTTTTTTTTTTTTTTTTTTTTTTTTTTTTTATTTTATAATTGCGTACCAAACAAGATAGTAAGATAATTCATTTGGTAAAATTTATGTTATTGTTACCTATTTGTAGGATTAATTGATTTATTATTATTATTATTATTATTATTATTATTATTATTATTATTAATATTATTATTATTATTATTATTATTTTTCTAACGCCAAAGTAATACATTTTTTGCCAAGAATTAATAAGAAATTTCTTTAATACAAATGCGCGTGTGTGTATATACATATATTAATATATGTATATATATTAATATATGGAATACGGAAAACTAAATGCTTTTAGCATGTGGAAATGCCGTACTCGATTTATTACAACGATCGAAAATAGTATGACGTAAAGATGACAGATAAAGGGCCATTTTGTTTAAGGATATGTTATACAAGATAAAATGAAGACAGAGATAAAATATCAAATAAGAAAACACTGAAAAAAAAAAAAAAATAAGAAAGAAAGAAAGAAGAAAAAGGAGACGTTGAACGTCCTCCTAACGAAAGCTTTAAAGTTTTTTATGAAAAAAATAAATAACGCGCGATTATTGCCGCCATCCTTAGACTCCGTTTTCAAACGCCATAAGTCAGATGGCTTTAAACATAATTTTAGAAATATTACATTGGCGTATATTGAATAACAATTATCACGTTTAACAATAAATGTTCGTCCTTAGACATAACGAGCCCTTAACATACAAACACACACACACACACACACACATATGTGTGTAATAATTAATTTCTATTATATGTGTTCTATGTGAGCGTGAGTATGCGTGTACGTTTTCGCGCGCGTGTACATTTAAAAGGAAAAAAAAAAAGAAAGAGAGAAATATATAGAATCGTATAAAAATGTCCGTCCGTCCGTCCGTAGGAGAATCGATCGCGAAGGAATAAACAAAATTTTTCTTAATCTCTTTTCGTTCCGTTATCGTTTTTGTTTATCATTATCATTATCATTATTTTTTTTTTCGTTCGTTTTTTTATCTCTTTCCTTATATTTTGTATTTTTTCTTTTTCATTTCGTCATTTCGTTTTCGCGCTTTATTTTTCTCTACGTATCTCTCTTCTTTTTTTTTTTCTTTTTTTTTTTCTTAGAGCGCATATCTGGCTTATTACTCGTTCGGCCTGTTGAAAGTAAAGTCGATCGGTTTTATAACAAACCGTTTTATTCGCAATTATTAAATAGTAAGATTTGTAAGAGAGCGAATTCGCGTTAGAAATAATAAATAGACAACGGCAATCGGTGACAATTAATTGGTTTACGCAGTTCGATGGGGAAAAATAGGCATGTATGTTGGGTTAATTATATTTGTTAAGCAAAATAAATAAATAAATAGACAAGTAAATTTATAAATTAAAAAAAAAGTTAGATAGAAAGAAAAAGGAGAGAAAATGAATAATAAGCAGATAATAGAAATGAATAAATAAATGAATGAATGGAAAAAGAAAGAAAGAAAATACAGTGAAAGTATTTGATAAAGACGTATACGTAATATGTGTATATAAATAAAAACAAATATATATATATATATATATACACATACGTATATGTTGATTCGAAGTGACAGAAAGATATATAGATAGAGCGAAAAGAAAAAAAAAAATAAGGAAAAAAAGACAAAAGAAAATATATACATCTTTTTTATTCGCACGGAGCATCTCTTATATCATCGTCATCACCGTCATTTTTGCATTACGAGAAAACAAATTTTTTGACGAAAAAAGAAAAGAAAAAAAAAAAAAAAGAAAAACTGTTACAACGAAATGAAAACGAGAACCAGGGTCGAGATTCTTTTTTTGAACAACAAACAAACGCTCATAATATTCATATTTCGTATTCATTGAATGATATTATCCCATAAGGTTTCTATTTAATATTTCTCTCTCTCTCTCTCTCTCTCTTTTTCTTTTTGGCTTTGTTTATCAGGTATTCCATATAAATGTATATCTCTATAGGTATATGGATGCATGATCCGATTTTTATGTATACCTTATGCGACGAAATTAATATGTCTGGTGTTAATTAACTTTCAAAATTTTCCTTTTAAAAATCTCACTAGCCGCTTTTTATACGTACGTACGCGTATTATCAGATTTTTCTTAAATCCCGTTAAAGAAAAAAAATATATATATACATATACATATAAATAAATACGTAATAAATATATACTAAAATAAAAATATTATTTTACGAATCGTCTTTGATCTTATAATGTAATAACTTGGATACTCTCCCTTTTTTTTTTATTTCTAAACATAAGTAAAAAACAAGATATTCGAATTTAAAAATGATGAGAAGAAAAGTTTCCGTCCAAAACGAAAAATACTTTTCGTAAAGTCAAATTTATATATATATATATATGTATGAATATATCGATTAATTAGAGGATATTATGATTATGAAGTACCAATGAGATATTAAAATAAAAAAAAAAAACATAAAAAAGAGAGTCCTTGACGAGTCCAATTATACTCGTCAAGAGAAAACGTATGTATGTATGTATGTATGTATGTATGTATGTATGTATGTATGTATGTATGATGTATGTATGTATGTATGAATGTATTCATATGTATATATATATATATTTTTTTTTTAACGGGATTTAAGAAAAATTCGTCGTGCCGATAATTCTTCGTACAGTTTTAATTTGCATAAAAGGGAAAGGAATATAAGAAGCGGCTAGTGAGATTCTTAAAAGGAATATTTCGTTGCATAAGATATACATACAAATCGGATCATGCATCCATATATCTATAGATATACATTTATATGGAACACGTGATAAACAGAACCAAAAAGAAAAAGAAAGAGAGAGAGAGAGAGAGAGAGAGAGAAAATATATAATATATATTGAGTAAGGAAATTTTAAAAAGAACCCTTTAAACTATAATATCATTTAATGAATAAGAAATATAAATATATACGATTAAAAATATATACGAAATAAAAATGAAAAAAGAAGAGAGAGAATAATCGTCGCGTAAAAGCTTTGCTTAAGAGTGGGAATGAAAAAAAAATATATATATATATATAAAAGAGAAATAAAAAAATGAAGAAAATAAATACAAAAAGAAAAAAAAAAAAGTAAAATGAAATGAAAAGAAAAAAAAAAAAAGACGAAACGAAACAAAACGAACCGAGAGAAGAAAATGGGTCGAGTAGCCGGGTACGTTTGTTAAGAGGGTTTTGTTAGTTGTTCAAAAAAGAATCTCGACTCTGGTTCTCGTTTTCTTCTTCGTTGTAACCGTTTTTCTTTCCTTCTTCTTTTTTTTTTCTTTTTTTATTTTTTTCCTTTCTTTCCTCGTCGAAAAATTTGTTTTCTCGTAATGAAAAAATGACGGTGATGATGATGATGATGTTGATGATGAAATAAGAGATGCTCCAGCGAAAATGGAGGGATGTCTGTGCGAATGAAAAAAGATGTATGTTTTTTATTTTGTCTTTTTTTTCTTATTTTTTTTTTTTTTTTTCTTTTCGATCTATCTATCTATCTTTCTGTCTCTTCCAATCCACATATACGTATATGTATATATATATATATATATATATATATATATATACATTACGTGTAAGTCTTTATCAAATACCTCCATTGTATTTTCTTTCCTTCTTTTTTCATTCATTAATTTATTTATTTGTTTTTATTATCTGTCTATTATTAATTTTTTCCTCTTTTTCTTTCTACCTATATTTTTTTTAATTTATTCATATATTCGTTCATTCATTCATTCGTTTATTTATTTATTTTGCTTAACAAATATAATTGACCCAACTTACATGCCTTATGTTTCCCCATCGAACTGCGTAAACCAATTAATTGTCACCGATTGTCGTTGTCTATTTATTATTTCTAACGCGAATTCGCTCTCTTACAAATCTTACTATTTAATAATTGCGAATAAAACGGTTTGTTATAAAACCGATCGACTTTACTTTCAACAGGCCGAACGAGTAATAAACCAGATATGCGCTCTAAGAAAAAAAAAAAAAAAAGAAAAAAAAAAAAGAAGAGAGATACGTAGAGAAAAATAAAGCGCGAAAACGAAATGACGAAATGAAAAAGAAAAAATACAAAATATAAGGAAAGGAATAAAAAAACGAACGAAAAAAAAATAATGATAATGATAATGATAAACAAAAACGATAACGGAACGAAAAGAGATTAAGAAAAATTTTGTTTATTCCTTCGCGATCGATTCTCCTACGGACGGACGGACGGACATTTTTATACGATTCTATATATTTCTCTCTTTCTTTTTTTTTTTCCTTTTAAATGTACACGCGCGCGAAAACACACACGCATACTCACGCTCACATAGAACCCATATAATAGAATTTAATTATATAGAATTGGTAAAATTTTTCAAATGTTTTTCAACTATAAACAGATACATACATGCACACACACACACACACACACACACACACACACGTGTGTGTGTGTGTGTTTGTATGTTAAGGGCTCGTTATGTCTAGGGACGAACATTTATTGTTAAACGAGATAATTGTTATTCAATATACGCCAATGTAATAATTTCTAAAATTATGTTTAAAGCCATCTGACTTATGGCGTTTGAAAACGGAGTCTAAAGATGGCGGCTATAATCGCGCGTTATTTATTTTTTTCATAAAGAACTTTAAAGCTTTCGTTAGTAGGACGTTTAACGCCTCCTTTTTCTTCTTTCTTTTTCTCTTATTTTTTTTTTTTTTTTTTTTCATTGTTTATTGATTTTTTTTTTTTATCTCGATCCTCATTTTATCTTTTATAATACATCCCGAAACAAAATACTATTATCGACCATTGTGATAAATCGAGTACGGCATATTTAATGTTTCACACGCTAAAAGCATTTAGTTTTCCGCATTCCATGGAACGCGTCAACGCGTTTCCGCATTCAAGCACGGTCGTACGGTATTACGTAGGTATGTATGTATAAATGTATGTATGTATGTACGTACGTACGTACGTACTTACTTATTTACGCGGCAGACGGGGTGAGGGAGGGGGCAGGATGACCTAATTCTACTGTACGAATATCAATGATCTCGTTTAAAATAAACCAAGAGAGAGAGAGAACAGAGAGAGAGAGAGAGAGAGAGAAGAAGAAAAGAAATGAAAAAAAAAAAAGAAAAAGAGATTATTTAACTACGTACTATATAGATAATAAAAATTAAACGAACGAGTTGTACGTGAATCCCCTTGTAGATTCTTGATGGACAAATTTTAACCAGGCGAGAGAATCAACGAGTTTTGTCGATAGCATATCACGCACATCGATTTATCCGTCCGAAGTGAAGAGTAAATGAACAAAAAAAGAGATTAAAAAAAAAAAAAAAAAAAAAGAAAAAAGGAAAAAAAAAAGAACGATGTAAAAATGATCCCGAAAATGATCGTTCTCGTTCGATCAGGATCGTCGAATTTCATGTTTAAATCATTGGCACTTTATGTTCGTTACGTATTTACACAAACACACACTCCACTACTCTCGATTCGACGAGAGAGAGAGAGAGAGAGAGAGAGAGAGAGAGAGGCGATGGGAATGAGAGGAAGAAATTTTATTTTATTTTATTTTTTTTTTTGTTTTCAATTAAGCACGATCGTGCGTCAGAAGCTCATTCGCTTCATTATTGCGACGAGAGATGTATCGAATTATTGTAGATTTGGTTGTTATTGTTGTTGTTGTTGTTGTCGTCGTCGTTGTTGTCGAATCGTTGACGATTAAACGGAAAATTAATTATGTTTCATGAACGATAAAATTACGAGCTCGACATAGACGAGAGAGGAAATCGTACGATTTTTATTTATCGTAATCGCAGGTGATCAATTTGTATTTTTAATAAGAGACAGACGGATAAATGGACAGACGTATAAACGAATTGATAGATGGATGAAAAGAGAGGAGAAAGGATTGTTTGCGATCGTATCTAAACGGGGGGTGGGGGTAGAGGGAGGGTGGGGGGGAGGGGAAGGAATATATATACGTACGAAGGAAAAGGCATAGGCGCAGATAAGAAAAAGACGATCAGAAGGCGACGAGAAAACGTGAAAGAAAGATAAAGAAATAGACGAAAGGAGAAAGATAAAAGTCAAGATAAAGAGAAAAGAAATAAAGGAGAACGTATATACACATATATACATATATATATATATATATATATATATATATATATATATGTGATAAAGGGAGGAAGGAATGAATGAGTATAACGAGGTTAACCCTCTATGTGTGGGGTGAAAGAAAGAGATAAAAAAAGATCAAAAGAAAGAAAGAAAAAAAAAAAGAAAGAGAGAGTAAGAAGAAGAGTGGGATAAGAGGGGGGAGATAGGATGAATGAGTGAGAGAGAATGAGATGATAGTGAGAGTGAAAGTGAGAGAGTGAGAGAGTGAGAGAGGGTGGCACGGAGAGGATGAAGGCTCCAGTTATGGGTTTTACAGGTACGATGCCTAGCGTGCCGGTGGGTCTCTCATATCACGAGATGTTCGCCGGATCGCTTGGCAGCCCGGCCCTATGGAGATGCCGTGCTTGCGGTAAACAGGTGACTAATAGATGGCACCACTTCCATATACATACGGCCCAAAGATCACTCTGCCCTTACTGCCCGGCAACCTACAGCAGGATCGACACTCTACGCTCTCACATACGCACAAAGCACAAGGAGACGCTTTATGCTAAGAACTCGATGTAGAGGTCACTAGGGCCATCCGCGAGGAGGAAGCGACCACCACGGCCACCATCAACACCATCGCCAAGGCTCGTCATTGACGAGGATCCACCGGTCGCAGCACCCTTCTTCGGATTTGGCCTACCATGA
The DNA here is from genome assembly GCA_918808275.2 of Dolichovespula sylvestris. Taxonomy (NCBI): domain Eukaryota; kingdom Metazoa; phylum Arthropoda; class Insecta; order Hymenoptera; family Vespidae; genus Dolichovespula; species Dolichovespula sylvestris. Next base: position 5,542,478 of record OU964974.1, on the reverse strand, counting down.
CGATCTTCGTCCAATATGGACCAAATACCGCTGCTGCTACTACATCCCGTGGCGGTTACTGCTACTGCTACTGCTACGTCTGTTGCTACTGGAGGCACATATTATGATCCACCATTACTATTGCCATTACTATTACCACTACCACCACAATAACGACCCTCTTCCTCCGACTCCATTTCCTCGTAATCTTCTTCCTCTTCCTCCTCCTCAATATGGATACAACGTACTGGATTCCTGAGAGGAGGATATATTATCGGTCAATTTGATCCTTTTTCTTTCTCTCTCTATCTCTATCTATCTCTCTCTCTCTCTCTCTCTCTCTCTCACTCTCACTCTTATCATTATTATTAATATTATTATTATTATTATTATTATTATTATTATTATTATTATTATTATTATTATTTTTATTATTATTGTTGTTGTTGTTGTGTTGTTACTACACGTTGCGTTCTCTTCGATAACTCCATCAAACCCCCCCTCCCCCCAGCCCCAACCCCGCCCCTTTTTTTCCGGTACAACCGTCGACGTACAATTCTATACCGACGACGTATATCCCAACGAATTTCGATCGAATATATATATTGATATATGTTTGTGTGGGGGTAATTTGTATATATGTAATTTATATACCTCTCTTCCATGGACCAATCCAACTATCGATCTCACCCCTTGCGGTAGTTCATCTGCCCGATCATATCCAACTACCCACGTCGGCAACTATCGATCCCTCTCAGCGTCAGAGAGATTCTACCCCAACCCCCCACACACATCTCTCCCTTTACCCACAACCCATCGCTCGAGGAACACGGTTTTCTTTTTCTTTTTGCCTTCTACTTTCCTTTTTAATTTCTGATTTTGATTTTGATTTTGATTTTAATTTTGATTTTGATTTTGATTTTATTTATTTATTTATTTGTTTCTTGTTTCCTTTTTTTTTTCTATCTACCGATTTCTCTCCCTCTTTATACACATATACCATTCGACTTCATATGACGATTTGAACGAGAGAAAGATAAAAAGAGAAGTGGAGAGAGAGTGAGAGAGAGAGAGAGAGAAGGAGAAAGAGAGAGACTCTGTTCTTTCGTTAATCACTTCCGTTTATCTTTATAAATGGATTATGCTTTTTTTGTCCAAGAATAATCGCCAAAGATTATATAATAAATATAAATATTTGTGTGTGTATAGCATATATATATACGTACGTATATGTATATATATCTATGTGTCTATATATATATATATATTTAATCTCGAAAAAAAAAAATAATAATTATCTAAAGGGTGTTTGTTGTAATTAATCAAAGGATCGCTACGAATCGAGGAATACTGCGAGGACAATCTGTCGATAACGTTGTCCTCTTCGTTGAGTTTTCTCCAAAGAGTGTGAAAGAGAGAGAAAGAAAGAGAGAGAGAGAGAAAGAGAGAGAGAGAAAGAGAGAGAGAGAAAGAGAGAGAGAGAAAGAGAGAGAGAGAAAGAGAGAGAGAGAAAGAGAGAGAGAGAAAGAGAATAGAAGTGATTGAACGTTTGCATGAATGTGGATAATAAATGACGAAACGGGTTCGGGTTCGGGTTTGAATTCGGGTTAAGGTCAGAGTTCAGGTTTGTCCCGTTCCTTCGTAAAAACTTGAGGAATAACATCAGATTTCATCTCTCGAAGATTTTTATCTATTTATATATTTATCTTACCTTTTTTTTTTCCATTTGAATTCATTTTTTTGTCGCTCTCACGGATCCTCCGACGTTTCTTTTAACTCGTCTGTGTGTGTGTGTATATATACATACATATATATATATACATACACACACACATATATATATATATAAATATTTTTTATTTATTTATTTAATTTTTATTTTTTTTTTTTTTGATTTATCGGTGACTGTACTTACGATAGCTCGTTCATGTTTGTTGAATTTTCCCCGTTTTATCCGTATTTTTTTTTCTTTCTTCATCTTTTTATATATACATATATATATATATATTTATGTACATATATTTTTATATATCTCTCTCATAGGTCTGAGAGATCAGCTTAGAATTCGTTTTGGTTTCGTACTTAATTATCGACAAATCTAATAGAATCATTAAGAGATTATCCAGAAACGAGTATTCTTTTTTCATTTATCCGGTGTGTTGTTGACGATGAAAAGGTAGAAAAAAAAATAAAGAAAGAAAGAAAGAAAGAAAGAAAGAAAGAAAGAAAGAAAAAAAGAAAGAAGTGAGAAAAAAGAGAAGAGAAAGAAAGGAAACAGAAAGGAAAATGATAAAATGAAAACGAACAAACAAACATCAAACCAACAAACAAACAAACAAACGAACGAACGAACGAACATGAAGAAGATGAAATAAAAAAAAAAAAAATAAATAAAAAAAAATAAAAAAAAAAAAACAAAAAAAAAAAAATAAAAAAAATACCGTACGATCGATATAAAGCAATATACGTACATAAATGTAAACATACATACATACATACATACTAACATACATACATGTATACGTCCATACAAATATAGACATAAATACATAATATCAATGTATATGCGTGTTGTAAGAGTGTCCGCGGTTATATTACTATATCTGTAATAATATTCATTATTAATCAGGTGTCGTGGCGATCGATCGATCGTCGTCCTTTATATATATATATATATGTATATATATATATATATATATATATATATATATATATATATATATATATATACATGCATATATATTATTTTTTCGATGTCCAACGTTCGTTGATCAACAATGAGAAAATAGAAATGGCAGATGAATCGAAGATGAGAAATTTCAATGAACGAGAGAGAAAGGGAGAGAGGAATGGTCGAATGATTAATTTAAAAAAAAAAAAAACAAAAACAAAAACAAAAGAAAGGAAATAAAAAAGAATAAAAAAAGAAAGAAACTGATTGATACGGTCGGTCCCGTCGTGGTCGGTGATGATAAAGGGATAAGGAGGTGGGCGGGAGGTGGGCGGGAGGTGGACGGGAGGGGGACGGGAGGGTATTAAAGGGAGTCCAGGGTTGAAGAAAGTTAAGTCGCACAAGTCGGTCTAATTAGAAACAGATTAGAGAACATAATGGAAGTCTGAAACGCGCGCTGTGATCTACGAACACCTAAATTCGAAAGGTACTACTACTACTACTACTACTACTACTACTACTACTACTCTACTACTCTACTACTATTACCACTAGTACTACTATTACTACTACTACTACTACTACTACTACTACTACTACTACTATACTACTACGTAATAAATATTTGCGAAAAAGAAATTAAAGAAAAAAAAAAACAAAAAAAAAAAATTAAAAAAGAAAAGCAAAAAAAAAAAAAAGAAAAAAAAAAGATCAATAATAAAAATGAGATTCAACTATTTAGATGGTGATTAATTTAAGAACTATTTAAATTCGAGATCATGGCCGACGATTAATTATTATTAATATATATATATAATCCTTGGGATTAGAATTTCTCGAGATAAATATATATACATATGTGGGTGTATAGGGTAATGTGAATGATATCTATGATTCAATCCAATCGTCGTCCGTCTATCTTATTTATGTGTAAGTATTAAATATAAAAGGGTAAAATTGCGTAAAACATTTGAAGTTGGGGAAACAAACGAAGGAAAGAGAGTGAGAGTGTGAGAGAGAGAGAGAGAGAGAGAGAGAGAGAAGAAGAAAAAATGCATAAAAAAAAAAAAGAAAAAACGGAAACTCACGTCGACGTTCGCGTGTCAATTAATAATAATATAAATTTTTCCTAAGAGCGTCTTTCCGATTTTTTTTTTTTTCCTTTCTATCCTCCTCTTCTTCTTTTTTTTTTCTTTTTCATTTATTTATTTATTTATTTATTCTATTTATTACCGTTTTCCATTTTTCTTCTTATTCTTCTTCTTCTTCTTCTTCTTCTTCTTCCTTTTTTTCTTCTCCTCTCATTCGTTCATTCGCAAGAAAAAGATGACCGAGCGTATAATCCGAGTTTCCTATTTTCTTTTTTTTTTTTCTCTTTGAACGTATCACACACAACAATCAATAACTCTGACATTATAATATTTCAAACGATATAAACGTATTATTCAATGTTCTTGCCGACGGGTAGAAATATAAGTGAATTTCCCTTCATTCGATGTCCGATGTTAGAATTAATAATTAATTAAAAAGAAAAAGGAAGGAAGAGAGAAATAGAGAGTGAGTGAGAGTGAGAGAGAGAGAGAGAGAGAGAGAGAGGGAGAAAGATGGAAATAGACAGTGGGTGTATGCATTACGTCTGCGTGAAGGAGATAGAGAGAGATGGATAGAGATAAAGAAAATAGTATTAAACGTAAACAAGATTAGAAACGTTTACTCTGTCTCCGTAATAATAAACATTAAAATCCTTGAAAATTTATAGCGTTAATATTGTAAATATAAATGTGAGTATATATATATATATATATATATAAGTAAGTATGTATGTATGTATGTATGTATGTATGCATGTATGTTTCAGTGTTCTTACTATCCAAAGATATTCGTTTACTCAAACTATATATATATACTGAGAGAAAAGATTCGCGGATATATGTATCCATTAAAATCCGTACAAATAATAGTAAATGTTCTAATATGGACGTAAAGGATTCGATATAACAAAAAACAAACAAAAAAAAAAAAGAACAAAAAGCAAAAAACAAAAGACAAAAAACGAAAAACCAAAAAAAAGAAAAAAAGAAAAAAACTCTTCTTTTTGTCCTGTTTACATAAATGGCTATTTAATAATAGATAAACCAAAAAAAAAAAAAAAAAAAAAAAAAAGAACATGTATTGAATTATAATCCAGTGGGAGTCACAGGACGCGCGAACGATATAGATCATCTCCCATTCGTCTTCTTTTTTGTAATCGTTTTTTTTTTTTTCCCCCCGTTTCTTCTTTTCTTTCATCAAACGAAAGAATTGAACATTCAAACGTCCGGGTAATACGAGTTTATACGCCAATGCGAAGTTATTATACTAATATGATCTATACGTTCGAAAATTTGATAAAAAATATATATATTGAATTATAATTCAATGGGAGATAGGATATCGTAAATTTCGAATTTGTCGAGTGTTAAACGAAGTGAGAGAGAGTTGTAAAGTAAAAAGAAGAAGAAACGAGCAGACAAAGAAAAAAAAGAATTACGGGTTGAATAGATATATGTTGAAGTAAAGAAAGAAAACGAAAAGAAGAGTTTAACTAAGAAGGGCGCGTATTAGAATCGGATAAAAATTAGTAAATAGGAGTTCGTATCGATTAATCGATCCGATTATAGTTCTCGCTCCGGGAACGATGTAATCGAGCACGAAGAAAGAAAGAAAGAAAGAAAGGAGGAAAGAAAGAGAGGAAGGAAAAAAGAAGATAAAAAAAGACAAAAAAAAGAAAAGGAAAATAATTTACAAAACTTCCATTCTTACAAATCAATGTTCTTCGCGTAATTGAAAGCCTCTCGATAATTATAATCTTGGAGGCTTTTTAAACGAAGTTAATCTCTTTCTCTTTCTCTCTCTCTCTCTCTCTCTCTCTCTCTTTGATCGATTCTCCGTGTGCAATAGATAGCCCCGAAAAGGCCAATGTCGGCAAATCGTACTATTGCTCGACGTTTAACAAAACGGTTTATTATTAATGTCGTAGATTTCAATCGTATTTGTTCACTGGACACATCGTCCTCATATATATATGTATATATGTATAAATATGCATGTTACTTTGCGCGGACATGTAAATATTTGTGTACGTAGAAATTCACTTTTGTATACAGTAATACTATATTTAAAATTTGTGCGAATTTTTATCGAAGTAGACACAAAAATTTGGGATAGGGGTCGAACGTTATACCTATAATATCGTTACCTTTAAGTTCTCACCCAACGGACGATACTTTTGCTTATCAATTATCCTTTTTTATTTTTCTTCTTCCTTCTTATTTATATATAAAACCTCGAGAAACGAAAACGTCAAAACCTTTGAAATATCGTTACCCGCGATAGGAGCCAAACAGTCTTATTATTACGATTGATAATATTAAACGAAAATATTTATCGATTTTTAATTATTCCTGTATACGTTTAGGTTACGATTTTAGGTGCTAAAGTTTTCGTCTTTTTCTTTTATTTATTTTCTTTTTCTTTTTTTTTTTTGGATCCCCTCTACACGCAGTAAAATTTAATTATCGTCGATGGTAAAGGTTTACAAAAAAAAAAAAAAAAAAAAAAAAAATTGAAATGATTTTAACTTTCGATCATTTAAAAAGCCAACGCAAAAATCGCGATCGCCTAACGGAGTTATTTTCTTTTTTTATACTTCTTTTTTCTTTGCCTTGCCGTGCTTTCGAATTTGTTTACGTACACACACCCTCTCTCTCCCTCTCTCTCTCTCTCTGTTCTTTTTTATTTTTATTCGATTCACGCGTGTTACGAGACCCGTTTACCTTTACTTTCTTTTTCTTTTCTCGAAGAAGTTACGTCCAAACCCGGTTAGGTCAAATTTTCGCCTCAATTTTGTCGTCACGAACTCGAAACCTAAATGAATCCGCATAAAGTACAGGTCAGTAGATTACACAGTTCGAGTTTGCGCGAAGCTTCGCGATAGAACAGTGAGGTTGATTTAATGTCAAAGGTGAAACCGAACTCGAGCTCCTCGTGACCTCGATCAGATCAATCTTATATATATATATATATATCTCATTCGATTTCTGTTTCGTTCAAAATCTTTAAACGCGAGCCCAATGTTTTCGCGATTTCGTTTTTTATATATATGTATAAATAGAAACGACTTTGAGAGTAGGAATTATCAAACGATGTAAAAAATGCCATAATTTTATCATCCGCTATCGGTTTTTTTCTTTCAATATTTTTCTTTTTCTTTTTTTTTTTTTTTTTTTTTTTCTTCGAAATAACCATAACACCGTCGATAAATCTTATTAATCGCATTAAGTCTCGAAGAACGCTCGATTAGTTTCGAATAATATCAACCGACATTTCGATATGTGTTTCTCGACGTTCGTTATTGTTTTTTTGTCCTCCTCCTCCTCCTCCTCCTTCTTTTTTTTCTTCTTCTTCTTCTTCTTCTTTGCAAATTTACACCAAAACAACAAAATCAAAAACAAACAAAAAGAGAAAAAGAATGGGGAACAATGAAGAGTTGTACGGAGTTTAAATCGCACACGGGTTTCCCGAATTCTCCCTCCGTCCCACAGAAAAAAAAAAAAAGAAAAAAAAAAGAAAAAAAAAATAATAATTCTGCGCCATAACGACGACGAACGATTATTTATTTCGTAAAGTCGGATCGAACGGATACGTACACGCGTCTCGATTACATTAACGAGACCAAATGTGGAATTTTTTTCATTTCTAAATAGTAATCGATCAAACGAGCGCAGCGCACAAAATGAAAATGATATGAATGAAGAGTACCGGGGTTGTACGTAATCATGTGGATGGTTTAGTGGTTGGTTGGTTGATTAATTGATTGTGGGAAGAGAGTCGAGGGAGAAATTAGATATTCGATTCGATCGATCGAATTACATAGTTTACCGAGTGGGACGTATATTAATACATGACAATTAAGCGAACGGCATTCACGTTCGATCCCTACCATAAAATTTTCTCTTTGCTTCGATAAAAACTGTATACAAAAGCGAATTTGTACGTATACAAATATTCACATGTTCGCGCAAGTAATACGTATATTTATATATATATATATATATATATATATATATATATATATATATATATATATATATATATATATAAGAGGACCTTGTGTCCAGTGAATAAATACGATTGAAATCTACGACATTAATAATAAATCGTTTCGTTAAACGTCGAGCAATAGTACGATTTTCCGACGTTGGCCTTTTCGAGGCTATCTATTGCACACGGAGAATCGATCGAAGAGAGAGAGAGAGAGAGAGAGAGAGAGAGAGAGAGAGAGAGAGAGAGAGAGAGAGAGAGAGAGAGAGAGAGAGAGAGAGAGAGAGAGTGAAAGAAGAGATTAACTTCGTTTAAAAAGCCTCCAAGATTATAATTATCGGGAGGCTTTCAATTATACGAAGAACATTGATTTGTAAGAATGAAATTTTTGTAAATTCTTTTTTTTTTCTTTTTTTTTTTTTTTTTCTATGTTCTTTTTTCTTTCCTTTTTTTCTTTCCTCCTTTCTTTCTTTCTTTCTTTCTTCGTGCTCGATTACATCGTTCCCGGAGCGAGAACTATAATCGGGTCGATCAATCGATACGAATTCCTATTTACTAATTTTTATCCGATTCTAATACGCGCGCTTCTTAGTTAAACTCTTCTTTTTTTTTTCTTTCTTTATTTTGCCATATATCTATTAAATTCGTAATCCTTTTTTTTCTTTGTTCGTTTGTTTCTTCTTCTTTTTGCTTTACAACTATTTTTATATTTTTTTAAAAATATAATATATATATTTATATATATATATATATATGTTCGTTAATTTTTAAAAATATTTTTATTATTATCATCATTATTATTATTATTACATTTATTATATTCGTATTCGTACTCTATCGATCGTATTTCCCTGTCCCTCTCCCCCTCTCTCACTTCGTTTAACACTCGACAAATTCGGAATTTACGATATCCTATCTCCCATTGAATTATATTTCAATATATATATTTTTATCAAATTTTCGAACGTATAGATCATGTTAGTATAATAACTTCGTATTGGCGTATAAACTCGTATTACCCGGACGTTTAAATGTTCAATTCCTTCGTTTGATGAAAGAAAAGGAAAAACGGGGAAAAGAAAAAAAAAAACAATTACAAAAAAGAAGACGAATGGGTGATGATCTATTTCGTTCGCGCGTCCTGTGACTCCCATTTGATAATAATTCAATGCATATCCTTTTTTCTTTTTATGTGTGCTTCTTGACGTCAACTATATTTAAAACAAAAAAAATAAACAATAATAATAATTAAATGAATAATAATAAAAAAAAAAAGAATAAATAAATCAACAAATAAATAAATGAAAAGAACGAATAAATAAAAATAAATAAATAGATAAATAAACGAGCGAAAAAGTAAAAGTAAAAAAGTAAAGAACCAAAGGAAATGCAAAAGGGAAAAGAAGAAAAGGGGAGCAAACGAAAGAAGAAAACGTCGCAACTCTGAAATATACACACACGCACACACGCATACACACACGTACGTGTTTCACGACGATTTTGTCGCTCCTTCTTTTTTCCTGTTTTTTTTCTTTTTTTTTTTTTTTTTTTTTTTTTTTCATTTATTTATTTATTCAACAATATATTTTTTCCCTTCTGCTTTTCCTCTCTTCTTTCTTCCATTCCATTCCATTACTTTCCTTTCCTTTCCTATCTTCTTCTTTTTCAAAAGAAAGAAAGAACGAAAGAACCAAAAAGAAAAAAAAACAGATAAAAAACAAAAAAGATTTGCAATACTTTCGTTTTCGTTGTTGATTATTTTTCTTTCTTTTTTTTTGTTTCTTTTTTTTTTCGTATCGAAGAAAAAGAGAATAGAAACGAAAGGAGGAAAGAGACTCTTCCTCCCAACCCTACACCTTTTCTCCAACCATACACGCACACGCGCGTACACACACGCACACGCAAGGCACGCACGCACACACACACACACGCGCGCGCATACATATATGCAGAGAGAAAGAGAGAAAAAGGCGTAGGAAAAGGGATGAAAATATTGATGAAGACATGGCAAACGATAATTCCTTACGTATGTAAGAGGATAGATTGATTGTTTCGTTGATAGTTCCTGATGGTATTTCGTAATTGAAAGTACGGCGCGATATTAAAAAAAAAGAAATAAAAAATAAAAAAATAAAAAAAAAAAATAAAAAAAAAAATAAAAAAAAAAAAAAATACAATTTGCATCGGATTCACCGATATGAATAAATAAACTTTCAACGAATTACATTTAACCCTCGATAATACAAAACGTTCCTCCGTATTATTCGTTCCACGAGAATTACTCGCTACTATTCCTCTTGTATGTGCAAATATTAAATGTTATACAATACATAAATACATGAATGCATACATGCATAAATAAATAAATAAAAAAAAAAAAATAAAAAAAAAAATAAAAAAAAATAAAAAAATAAATGAAAAAACAAATAAATAAATCCATACGTATTGTACGTGTACGTATTTATAAACAAAAATATATATATATATATATAACAAATATGAGTACAGCGAATATTTGATGGAAAGATGCAAGATGCCGTTTGAAAAAAAAAAAAAAAAAAAAAGTAAATGAATAAATAAAAAAGAAAGAAAGAAAGAAAGAGTCCGATGCATCCACAACGATAATGTCAAGATTATTTAATTAATTAAATCAATGTGCGATAACAAAGATGTTTTAAAACTTAAGAACGGAAATTTCGAGCTTGGCCGGAAGATGCACACGTAGATCGTTAAATACGATACGGCACCAATCTTTGTTTATTATCCCGATAATATTATTCTTTTTTGTTTTTTTCTCTCTTCCTTTTTCGCGAGCAAAGAAAAAGAAAAAGAAACAAGACGGAAGACCGTGAATGCGATATAAAAAGAATCGCCCGTCTTAAAATAATAAAAATGGACGAACATACGATGCCAATATTTTTTCGATCGTAATATAAAAAGAAAAAGAAAAAAAGAAAGAAATGAATGAATAAATAAATAAATAAATGAATGAAGAAAAATAAAAGCTAGTTGAGAATCTCTCGGGTAAGCTCGAAATCGACGTATACCTCTTGAATTGTTTGTCGTTTAATCGAAAAGAAAGAATGAAAAAAATAAACACACACATACACGCACGCAAACAAGCAAACAGACAAATACACAAAGACACAAAAAAATACAAACTGGTAAACGTTCGAATACAACTTAATTAATAATCGATGTAATTATTTTAATGAATATTCCTATCAAAGGTGTCAATCTCATCTCTCTCGATGGTACTTAAGATGTTGTGAAAACGAAAACAAAATAAAAAAAATAATACAAAAAAAAAATTAAAAAGAAAACAAAACACAAAAAAAAAAAATATCAATACAGGCAAGGGAGATATAACAAAATATAATGATCGAATATATATGTATATGTATATGTTTATGAATATGTATAAGTGTATATGTATGAAAAAGAAAAAAAGGAAAACAGAAAAAAAAATATGGGGACTAAAATATGTATTTTCTCGTGGCACTCGCCTAATTTTAAATTCTTGATCCGACACTATACGTGCGGCTTATAAGATTAAATCATGAATTGGTGTATATAATAATAATAATAATAATAATAATATTAACAATAATAATAACAATAACAATATTAATAATAAATAAATAATTATACCTTTACTTTGTGGGAAAGGTTGCAATGAGAGAGAATAAAAAAAAGAACGAAAGGAACGAAAAAAAGTAAATAAATAAAAAAAGAAAAGATAATAAAAAGGAAGTAAAAGAATACAACAACAAAAAATAATAAAAATGTCCACACGAGTTAACAATAAATAAAGCGTTGATTAAAGGGAAGAAGAAGAAGGAGGAGGAGGAGGAGGAGGAGGAAATGAAATATGATTGTACGATTTCGACTAAAACGAAACAAAATTAGGGAAAACAAAAATGAACGAAAAAAGAAAAAAAAGTAAAGGTTTACTTATGCAATCCCTCTCTAATCTCTTTAGCGAATTTAAATGGACGACAGTGTTTAAACGTATAAACTCAATTACACACTCGTTTAAATGCGATGTATTTTTGTGAAACAGTATTGAAAGTGTACTACTGTTGTACAGTTATTATTATGTGGTAAATGTATAAATAAATGAATGTATACACAAACACACACAGACACACACGAACACACACTATACAAACACGCAAACATACACGAACATGATACAATGTAATGTACCTAACAAAGTACATAAATATATTTAATTAAAATGAATATGAATTTGTGTAAACAAACCGTTTCTATATCATTTATCCCAATTTTATCCTTGATCTTCGGAAATTGATTCGAAAAAAAAAAAAAAATAACAAAAAAGAAGAATAAAAATAAAAATAAAAATAAAAATATAAAAATCAAACACGAATATTTTTATTTGCCTGAAATAATGATTATTCCTTCAATGTCCCTAAACGACGTTCATCGGCAATCGTATTTAGACGTATTTACAAAACAAATCGTCAAGATTTAGAGAGATCGAAAAAAAAAGTTACAAAGTGTAAGGAAACGATGCATTGTTTTTAACTGTGCCTATCATCGTTAATTGCATTGAAATACGATGTTTAATTAATAATTGATTTGCCCATGTCATCGTCTGTCTCCTTCTTCTCTCCCACAATCAACCAACCCACCCCAAACCAACTCAACCCCCGTATTGGCAGCGAACGCTTTAATTTAATGGCAGGGACATATTATCGATTAAATACGTAACAGGTACGAGTATAAACGAACAAACAAATAAAGAAGAAATGGTACAAATAAAAGATTGGTAAGATCTCGTTACAATAGATTATTTTATCTATTGATTATATCTATACATAACGATACGTCTCTATGTTATTTTTCATTAGCGTCTTGACAAAAAAAAAAAAAAAACAATATATATATGTGTGTGTGTGTGTGTGTCTGTGTGTTGGAAGAATTATTTTATTATCGAAAAACGAAGGAAAAGAAAAAAAAAATAAAAAAATAAAAAAATGGAAGATAATATAATATAGTCCAAGAAGAGCGTATCGACGATAACACACGGAAACTCTTTTTCCTTTTATAAAACAATATATGTATATAGATACGTGAATTTAACGAAAGCTCGCGATTGTACGGTTATCGAGGAAGACTGTGACGATTTAATCGATATATAGGAATATCGTCGGTCTGTTTATAGTCCAACTTGTGTGTGCGTGCACGTGCACGCGTGTGTGTGTGTGCGTGTGTGTGTGTGTTTTACAGGTTACAGCCATCCTCCATATCCTGAAAATTCTGGAGATATAACTTCGAGGACAACCAACAAACCCCACTCTCCAGTGCAACAGAATAAACACGAGTACTACGATATTTTATTTCTCCATTTTTTCAGATATCGCATGGACGACGACTAGTTATTCGCGCGACATCGATATTCCGAAAGTATCGGTACCCTATGCCATTGGTTCTAATATCACTCGAGGGTTTCGTCAAAATATTGTAAATATAAAAATTCGAATCGGGGAAACTTTAGCGATAACGCGTTTCCTTCGTTTTTTCTTTCTATTTTTGTATTCTTTCTTTTTTTTCTTTTTTGTATTTTTTTTGTTTAATCTATTTTATTTCATACGATCTTTGACGTATAATATATATATATATATATATATATATATATATATATATATATATATATACATATATATGCACGCACGTACGTGTGTACGTATGATTTTTATATAAATCATTTTTTTTTTTTATCTCTATTTAATTTATTTATTTATTTATTGTTTTCTTCGTAAAGATATCGAGAATTCGTCAGAAATATATTTTGCATACTGATAGAATTCTTTTATAACTGATCATGGATGCACATAATATGTATTTAATTTCGATTATACATATATATGTGTGTGTGTGTGTGTGTGTGTGTGTATGTGTGTTTAATATTATTTCTCAAATAATTTAATTATTTTTCTTCGATCAGGATGAAATTTTGTATGATCGATCTTTACGATCCGTCGAAAGAAAAGTTTCCGGGCTATTTAACTTGCGCAAATATTAGCCTATAAAACGGACGATATGTATAAGGCATTATACGAGTGAAATACAAAAAGAGAGAAAGAGAAAGAGAGCAAAGAAATGAAAAATGAGAGACGCGTGTACTCGGTTTCGGAATACGAATTTACCAAAAGTCCAAACAAAAGAAGTTATAAAGAAGTTTTTAAAATGTTCTTTTTTCTTTTTCTTTTTTTTTTTTTTTTTTTTTTTTTTTAACTTTCTTTACCTATCCATCATGCTTGACCAGATACATGTGTATATGTGTGCGTGCATATGTGTACGTACGTACGTACGTCGAATAAAATATAATATACAATAGTAAATAATTTATCAAATCGTCCATTAACCGAGCCACGTACTTGTAAAGAAAAACTGAATGGCCCGAATGAATCCATTTATCGTTTGAAAAAAGGAATAGGAAAAATATTTTCACTCGGAGAAAAGAATCCGTGTTGAAATATGGAAGAGAGACGGACTGGATAATACCAAGTTAATTGAAAGGAAACAAAAGCTTCTCTGATTCTTCTTCTTCTTCTTCTTCTTCATTTTTTTCTCTCTTTTTTTACGAATTTTTCATAAAATCCTCCGTTCTTTTCCTCTCTCTCTCTCTCTCTCTTTTTTGCACTAAACCGCTTAACTTTTACCAACGGTGACGTGTTGTAACTTTTAAATCAACGCTCTTCGTATAACGATTGACGTTTCGAGGTCGATTATTGATTCTTCTCTTTTTTTCTTTCTTTTTTTCGGAGATTCTCGTTTAAAATGAATCAATAGTAATATATATATATTTGTTTTTTTTTTTTTCGTCTCTCTTTCAACCGTTCGAATCGTTCACGCAAACAGGAAAATACATTTGTAGGGAAAACATTGGCCGAATTCGATTATAATAGCAAATAACGAAACAAAATAATATATATATATATATAAACAATGTGATCATACGAAATATAACAAATAAAACTGATAAAATCCCGATTGATAGGGGATGTGAAAATGAAAAAAGGAAAAAGAATTGTTTTCTCTCTTTTTTTTTTTTTTTTTTTTATACGACATACATTTATATCGTCATGTTTGTCGAACCTACCCTCCTCCCCAACCCCAACCACTCAACGTCAATCCCCTCTCAAACGATAGACTGCAGGTAAATCCCATCACTGTTAATTCTACAATATCGTTGTAACGTTGTTACGAGTTTGACAATTCTCTCTCTCTCTCTCTCTTTCTCTCGTTTCTCGCAATTTATTTTCTCTAAAATATATGCACGTACATGACGTAGATACTTAAATATACATATTTCCAACAAAGGATTGAGAAAAAAAAAACAAACAAAAAATCGGACGATCTCCTTACAGAGATGGAAAGGTAAATATAAAGAACAAAATTCTTTTCTAATGTTAACAATGTGTTGGACAAAGGACACCTAAGTATCTAATTAAAAAAAAAAAAAAAAAAAAAAGAAATAGGAAAGAAATGAAATGAAAAAATATATACGTATATACATACATATATATGTATGCATATATAAAGGAGAATTAAATATAAGAAATGAAAAAAAAAAAGAATATACGAACGAACGGGGCGAACAAAGCGCGGAATTTTTATTCAACCTCGTCGAGAAGGGATGATGGTTTGTTAACGGTAAGGAAAGAAAAAAAAAAAAAAAAAAAAAAAAGAAAGAAAGAAAGAAATCGATAGGAACAAAAGGGAGAAGACAATTTAAAAAGGAGAGAGAGAGACGAGAAAATGTCGTCGTAGTCGGTATAATTTGTGAATTAAACGAACGTCAAACATTTGTTATTCTAAGTGAAACATCTTTCTCTTTCCACGATTCCATTTTACTTCGATGTTCTTCGATAGTGATTACCAAACAACGAGCTATTTATAATAATTAAAAAAAAAAAGAAAGAAAGCCATTGATCGGTGCAACCTTCGCGATGAAGATGCAAACGTTACGGTACTGATTGTGCGAGTGTGGGTTAAAAAAAGAAAAAACATAAAATTGATAAGAAAATTTAAAAGAAAAAAAGAAACACAGAACAAAAGAAAAAATCTCAAAAAATGAGAAGTAGCATAAGAGAGAGAGAGAGAGAGAGAGAGAGAGAGAGAGAGAGAGTTTTTCGAGATTGATCGATCGATATGTACATATGTATGTATATAGCTTTCTATGTATACAAAATAGCGAATAATATATTTGTATCATAATTATATATACCTCTTTAATATTAATTGTCTTTGACAATAAATAATTTAATAGCAAAATAATAATTATTATATATACATACATACATACATACATATATATATATATATATATATTATATAATAATGCATGAACGATCGTCATCGAGTCGCGAATAGAGCCTATGATTCGAGATAAAAAATTGTGTTGATAAAAAGGGAGAATAAAAGGAAAAGAATGAGAGAAATGATAAAAGAAAGAAAATTGTAATTACGGAAAGGGAGGTCTGATTTATATATATATATATATATATATATATATATATATATATATATATCTTCTGAGATGTAAGGGATATGAAGGTATACTGATTGCAAATTCTTCCTTGTAAGGGGAGAAAGTAAGATAGAGAGAGAGAGAGAGAGAGATAGAGAAGAAGAAGAAGAGAGAAAGAGAATGAAATAGAAATACAGAGAGACTTATATATAGAGATTTATATCCCTTTGAAGGAAAATAAAAGGATCCCGCTGAGAGCAGTAGTAGTGATTGAGGTAGAATTTTATTTAATCCTTTCGAGCGTCGTGTCATTTCTCTCCTTACTGCTCGTACAGAAAAAAAAAGAGAGAGAGAGAGAGAGAGAAAAGAAGAAAAAGAAAAGGGTTAAAAAATATTCGCATCACTTTCCTCGTCAATAAGTAATACGACATTTGTCATCGGTGTTAGTCCTACCGATAAACCATATTTTGTTCTGTAAATGGACCGACTTAAGCGTTAATATCAATTATTTAAAGCTCGGCATTAAATATCGAAGAATTCTCGAACGAACGAACGAACGAACGAACGAACGCGCTTAGCGCTTGATCCTCCGGAATAATCCGAGAATTATATGCATTCACGTACAACGATAATCCCTATCGCGTGGATCTAAAAGGATAAAGGAATTCGGAAAAAATGGAAAAAAGAAATAAATAGACGAACAAAGAAAGGTAAAAGGGGGGAGAACGGAAGAACGATTTAATGAAAGAATAAATAAAATAAAATAAATTAAAATAAAATAAAATAAATACGAAATAAAATTAAAACGAACTATTCTTAGAGCTCTTTGATAAAGATTTAATGAGAAGATATCAAAGGTGAGAGGAGGGAGGAATGCGAAAAGCGAGGAGATAGATATAGAGATATATAGAGATTAGAGATTAGAGATTAGAGATTAGAGAGTGGAAATGAAATGCTTACGAAGTGAGTAACACGAGAGAGAGAGAGAGAGAGAGAAAGAGAGAGAGACTAGTACTCCTCCTCGTACACGAGAGATTCTTAGTTCGTTCGAAAGTTTCATCAACGCTCAAATGTGTCAACGGTGGCTAACGAATTCCCCCTAAACAAATTCTCTCTCTCTCTCTCTCTCTCTCTCTCTCTCTCTCTCTCTCTCTCTCTCTCTCTCTTTCGCTTGTGAAAAGCCGTATAACAACCCCCTTTTTCGAGATATTCAAATGGTGGAGGGTCGAGGACGGTGGTAAATGAAAGAAAATTGTGGATTCGGTGGTTAAAGTAACTCTAAGAGAGTACGGCGTTATAACGAATAGCCTAAACACGTAAATATAAAATTGTCCGGGTGGGGTTTGTGGAGGGGAAAAAAAAGAAGAAGAAAAAAAAAGGGAAAAAAAAATATATCAACGACTCGAAACCGTCGTACTTCGCGTACCATTTAAATCTTTTTTTTTTTTTTCCGCGAGCTCAATGGTGAGAGTGAGGGTGAGGATGAGGGTTGAGGGTTGAGGGTTGGGGGTGGAAAAGGGAAAGAAAAAATTAGTCGAGTCTTTAACGTTTCGCGTTTACCTAACGGGACTCTCCTTTACCTACGGCGCTATACTTTTACCACTTTAAAATAACATGCTTTTGGGATAATTAAAAAGGTCATTGGACACGAGTCCCCGCGTTAATTCTAGAGAAACGTTTTCGGATACGTTACAAGACTCGGAGACACTCGAGAAATCCTGTATGTATCGAATCCATAAAACGTATTGATCTTTCTCCGTAAAATAACGGGAAAAATTAATCGATTAATTGATCGAATTAACGAAGAACGAAACGAACGGTTCGTCGAACGAATTTTTATCATTCAGTTTCAATAATCTCGTGAAACTTTTATTATTTTTGATTTTGTTTTTATTTCCTTTTTTTTTCTTTTTTTTTTTTTTTTGTAACACTTATCGACTTTACGAACGTCGTTTATTTTATTTATTTATTTATTTATTTTAATTTTTTTTTTTTTATAAACGCCGCTAGAGTACATTCGAATTTTAATATATATATATATATATATATATATATATATATATATATATATATATATATATATATATACGTATGACGGATCAATAAGGGTATATAATATATACATATACACACACACAAACACATACACACACACACACACGCACGCACACACACACACACACACACACACACATTTATTTTTTCTGTCTTCCTATAATTTTTATCCAGACGTAATCGCAAAGTTTCCTCGCAAAGATAATCAATGTATTAACCTTAAAAATCGATTATACATTAAGCTCGCTGCTTATAAAGCGTCGCTGCGCGTTTGGCATGAGAGAAGATTCCTTTGTAATTTTAAATATTAATTTATAATCGCCGCGGTAAGATGGCAGCACCGTCAATGGCAAGTATCATGACGCACTAGTAGTAAGGAGAAAGAAAGAGAGTGAGAGGGGGAAAAAGAAAGAGTAAAAGAAGGAGAAAGAAAGAGAGAGAGAGAGAGAGAGAGAGAGAGAAAGAGAAAGAAAGAGAGAGAGAGAGAGAGGGGCCAGCAAGTCAGGCAGGCAGCCGGCCGGCTGCGTTTCATTCATAAAATCCTTCGAATCCGGCTGTCTTTTACTCGTTGGCTCCGCGAACGTGTCCCAGTTTTATCGTTTTCCCTTTGCGATGACCTTACAGGCGATCAAGTGGAAGGATGGAAAGTTGGAAGTTCTCGATCAAGTATTATTACCGGGAGTTTCTAAGTACATCGTTGTCAAGGGCGTAGAGGATGGCTGGAAGGTCATCAATAAGATGCAGGTACGTACGTGTAGGTGGTGGTGATGATGATGATGATAGGTAGGTACGACGTTAGGTACCGTACGTTAGTGAGAAAATATCGCATGCTTAAGTTATGTGTTTCGTTGTAATATCAATCGTCGTGCTTTCGTACAAAGAGAGAGAGAAAGAGAGAGAGAGAGAGAGAGAGCAGCAGCAGCAGCAGCAGCAGCACGTTAGAAAAATGACGCGAACGATTTTCCCATCGTAAGATATATACCACACTTAATCCTGATATATATTATTTCACGCGTCTCCGATGGTCGTTCTATGAACCTTTTTTTCTTTTTTCTCTCTTTATTATCGTACCCTAACAAGCTCGTACCTTACACGTACGTCATTTTCAATGATGGAAACTAACGATGAAAATGAATCTAGAGCATATTGTTGCGTTTGAAAAATGTTTTACATCTTGATTTACGAATGATAAAGGTAACGATAT
>OU964974.1:5505484-5517984 GCA_918808275.2 Dolichovespula sylvestris | reverse complement strand
TCTCTCTCTCTCTCTCTTTCTTTCTTTCGTCCATTACGGTTTTCCCTTTCTTTAATCAAAATGAACATTTGAATGGTACATGTATATCCTAAAATACGAGAGATCCTACATTAGGAGAGCATTTGCTTTTCGTGGCTAAGGGTTTTTCTTTATCAACGATCAAAACTCGAAAAGAAGCTTTATGCTCACTTCTAACATTCGCTCGAAAATCCGCAGCATATATCACACACACACACACACACACACATATATCGTATATATATGTTATTTTAATATATGCTGCACTTTCAATACCACACCGGAGTCGATTTAAAGAAGAACGTCGAAATCTAGGATTCCCCAGCGATGTCGTGTTTATGATTGAAAAACAAATAGATAAAATAAAAAATAAAAAGAAAGAATATATTTTATTAATGCTTATGTACGGAGATATATATATACATATTATACAAGTCTCTGAAACAGCTAATACGTTATGTCGTTCCAAGTAATAGACGTAATTCAAAATTGTATTATACTTTTAAATTCGACGATAAATAACGCTCGGTATTTACGGTAACAAATATTACTTTGTTGTCGTTTATTATCTATGTTATATGTATCTACGTTAATACATACATATACATAAGTATATATAAATATATATATATATATATATGTATGTATATAAATTTAAAACAATACTACACTATACTATTGCAAGCCAGACGTAATTCAACTGCAATATATATTCAAACTGGCACATAAATAATGTCAGAATCTTCAGTGACAAATATGATTTGTTGCCGTTTATTATCAATGTTATTCTGTTTATCCTAATGGACCGATAAACTTGTAAATCTCTATTACGTATCGAGAAAGAAAGGGAGAGAGACAAATTTTTTATTTATTATAACGAATCTCTACGTTTTTTTAACCCACCATTATTTTATACTTTTTAATCGTTCGTCATCTATAAAAAGTACATTGTTATCTTTACCTTCGGTATTATACTCGACGAACATTTAATTACATATCAGTTAAAACTCCATTCCTCTCTCTTTCTCGACAAGATTGCAATTGATACAATGATTAATGAAACGTATCTCCCTCGACAAGATACAAATATGAACGAAATAATATTGGATAACGTTTTATAATGATCGTTTGTTATTATATTTCTTAAAAAAAAAAAAAAAAAAAAAAACAGAAGAAAGGAAAGAAAAAGAAATAAAGAATATTAATGAACGACGACAGTGTCCTTTAGAAATTAAAAAAAAAAAAAAAAAAAAAAAAAAATTTAAATAAAATGGAAGAAGGAAGAAGAAGAAAATATTGATATCTCGGGCTTCTTCGGACAAAGCCTTTCCAATTCCAACGATTCTCAAACTCCACCTAAGACGTATAAATTGTAAAGTAAACGCGACTGTTTTTTTCTATCTTACTCAAAAAAAAATATATATATATTTATATATATATATATATATATATACATATAAGCATACACATTGTCGTTGGAACGAAGACGTTAAAAAGATGAAGAAAAAAAAAAAAAAAAGAAAAAAAAACAAGAAAACCGCGTACGAAATCGTTCGATCATTATACGTAATAAACGCACACGCGGGCGCATACAAAAACACACACGATTATATCCATCGAACTCGAATATTTTCTTACAGTATAAAGAACGAGTTTGAGGGTCACTGTGAGATAATAACTACGGATGGGATGGATTTTGTAGGGTTTCCTTACGTTACTGCGAAAAGAGTAATCGTTAAAAGGGCAAATGTTACCGAGACGTATAGTTCCCTATCTCTATCTCTATCTCTCTGTCTGTCCATCCATCCATCCATCCATCTTTCTCTTTCAAAGAGCTTTTGGAAATCAACCAAGCCGTGTGTCGGTACGCCGTAGTGTTCCTAAGGGAAAACTCCGAAGTTCTATTTTAATCGTCTAAAAGCTTAAAGGCGCGAGTAGAGAGAGCTAACTCGAAGAAATCGTCTTCGTCTTCGTCGACGTCGACGTCGTCGTCGTCGTCGTCGTTCTCTCTCTCTCTCTCTCTCTCTCTCTCTCTCTCTCTCTCTCTCTTTCTCTCTCTTTCTATCGTACGTAAACGTATACGTTGCGTGTCCGGTGGTTTTAGTACGAATAGTCCCTCCGCAGAACAAACTTCGTAAGATAACGCCGTCGCGATCGCCGTAGTCGATTGATTGATCGATTATATATATATATATATATATCGACGATAACAACGAGAAAGAAATTAGTTAATTAGTTAACCAAAAGTTCGAACGTTATTTTAAATCGTTGCTGACTATTAATCGTTGTTAACACCCGTTTCGCTCGTTTTTCATTTTTGCAAACGTTTTACGGATTCTCTCTCTCTCTCTCTTTCGTCGCGTATTCCGTATAATACTTATTTACCGAACTTTACATTTTTTTTTACGAATTCACTTTCGTATATATATATATATATATTGTGTTAATTGTTGTATTTGTAAATTATTATTGTTATTATAATCGTCGTTGTAGTTACTGTCGCGTTATTTCGACGATATTATCGGCGATCGGTTGTTAACGTGAAAACGAATAAAGATAAAGAAACGAGAGATAGATAGATAGATAGATAGATAGATAGATAGATAGAGAGAGAGAGAGAGGAACAAAGAAGAAAAAAAATATATATATATATATACACACATTAGAATTAAAGAAAAGTGAACGGGTGAAGGAAACGAGGAACGAGGAGTTTTTTTTTATATATATATATATCTAACGTCGTGGAATAAAAAGAGAGAGAGAGACGAAAAAAATTATCCGGTGTTCTCTCTCTCTCTCTCGCTCTTCCCGTTCTATCTTCCTTCGCATTAAATAATTAATTGGGTGCAATCGTAACTCTGCGTGAAGTTATTTTTTACTTTGGTAAACCGGAACGAACGAAGACGCACACCACCACCACCACCACCACCACCACCACCACCATCCCTTTCCCCTAATCGGTTAGGATGGATGTGACGGATGATCATTACGATTCCGTCGCAGCCGAAAACGAGAAAGGGAGAAAATTCGAGGATATCGAGGATAAAGTGAAGCATGAGGATGAGGAGGGTGAGGAGACGAGGAAGAAGGAGAAGGAGGATGACGGTTCACCCATGGTCGAGGAGACCTACGAGGTCACTACTACCAAACGTAAGACCATCCGCACCAACTATAGGATCCAAGAAGTAAGTTGATGATAACTCATAAAACGACGTGTTGTCCCATTCACCTCCACCTCCTCCTCCTCCTCCTCCTCCTCCTCCTCCTCCTCCTTGCCCGTACATTTATACCCATCCTCTTTCATCCCCAAATTTTGTTTCCCTTTCGTTAACCTAATCGGCATAAATTTCGATAATTCATCGAAATGCGACGATTATATTTTGCGAATGCACGACGCTCCTTGTTTTTAGATTTTTTTTTTTTTATGATCGTTCATCTCAATATGTCAAAACGATTACACGAGACAGAGGACACGCGTACGTATGTATGTATGTATGTATGTATGTATGTATGTATTTCACGTAATATACGTACATACGTTCGGCGTATATAATTTTATTATGTGTGTGTGTGTGTGTGTGTGTGCGCGCGCGAATACGTACCATGTATAGGTATTTTACGTAACGTATTATCATCAGATATTTTACGTAGAAGCCTGCCATCACGGATCAACCATGTACCATATGGTTTCATAATAACGCCACGATTTATCAAGGGATATTCATTTTAAATATTCTACCGATTTATTTCCAATCGATCGATCGATTATTTCGCCTCTTGTCCTTCCTTTCGACATTTTTTTGTCTTCACTTTTTCTTTCTTCCTCTTCCTCCTCTTCTTCTTCTTCTTCTTCTTCATTTCGATCAATCGCACATTCGTTTGTACTCCTAGTTAATCGTTGAGTTCGATCGATCCTATATCGATTTTTCGCGCCCGAACGAGGGACCTCTTCGATCGGATCGATTTATCGATGGATTTGTTTTTTTTTTTTTTTTCTTTTATTTTTCTTCTTCTTCTTCGCTTCCTCTCCTCCCTCGAACTCTTTGCTGATGCAAGTTCTAATTCTGGAGATTGAACACGGATCGATCCTCCTCCTCCTCCTCCTCCTCCTCCTCCTCCTCCTCCTCTCGCGCACGGTTGGTTCGCGTTTTCTTTGATTTCTTGTTTTTTTTTCAACTCTCTCTCCCTCCCTCCCACACCTCCCTCGCCCTCTTCTTTCCCTTTATCTTTTCCTGTCCATCCCTCTCTTTCTTTCTTTCTTTCTTTCTTTCTTTTTTTCAACGTACACGAGCAAAACGGGATTTATGATAAGGCACGATTTTTTTGTCGATATTTGAAAACGATCAATTACGCATACCACTCGTTAAGATGATATAATACGTGGCTACTTTCCGAAATGTGTAAAAACGAGCTAGTCCGATCGTTCTAACCGGAGATCTAAAGAGAAAAAAGAGGAAGGATAAAAGAGGAAAGAAAGAGAAAAGAAGAAGAAGTTGAATTATTCTAAAACGACGAGAGAGATTGAGAGAGAGAGAGAGAGAGAGAGAGAGAGAGAGAGAGAGAGAGAGAGAGAGAGAAAGAGAGATAAAATAAAAAGAAAAGAAAGATAGAAATACACTTATTTATTTATTTATTTATTTATTTATTTATTTACTTTTTACACGCGCAAGCAAATTTCTATACGAAGTCCTGGCGTCGGACATTTTCTTTTTTTTTATAAGTCGAATCCGTTTCATTTATTTATTTATTTGTTCGTTTGTTTTTCTTTTTATTATTATTATTATTATTATTATTATTATTATTATTATTATTATTATTATTACTTCTCCACTTTCTCCACTTATTATTATTATTATTATTATTATTATTATTATTATTATTATTTCTCCACGTACCGGACCAATGGGATACACGGGAGAAACGTGTACGTAGATCCAAACACACACGCACAAAGGTAGAATAAGAATTCGATCTAAAACGTCATTAATGCGCGTACGAGTGTAGAATTACCTTAGTGCCCAGAAAAATCTAAATGGGATTTGCGAAAACATCGGGTTTATTATTCTTAAACGCCCACGTCGATGAAAAATGAATCACCGCTTTGTGAGTATTCGCGCGCGTACAGGATGATGATGATGAAGATGGTGATGGTGGTGGTGGTGGTTTGGTGGTGCTGTGGCCGATGTGTTTTCTTATACCGTACGCTGTTAACGGGGAATCAGTTTATTCACACAGAACTAATATATTCAAACTGGAAAGACTTAACAGCCGAAGGATTTTATTTATTGATTTTATCATCGGGATTTACTAGATCGTTCAAAAACATACGTATATATATATATATATGTGTGTGTGTGTGTATAT
The DNA here is from genome assembly GCA_918808275.2 of Dolichovespula sylvestris. NCBI lineage: Eukaryota > Metazoa > Arthropoda > Insecta > Hymenoptera > Vespidae > Dolichovespula > Dolichovespula sylvestris. The sequence continues at coordinate 5,512,602 of OU964974.1, read as the reverse complement.
ATATATATATATATAATCGTTTAGAACAAGTTAAACAAGGAAGTGCATCTAATTTTATACTGTACGCATTGTATGTATTTAAATATTTATCGTGTCAATGTTTACATCGATATTTTTCAATATTTCGATTCGATCGATAAAATTATTTTAGATATACGTTGACAATATATTTATCGATCAAATGTCTAGGCTGATATATATATATACATAGAAACAGATAATAAATATCTAATATTTAGAAATAGGTCAGACGATTATACTTTATTCGTACATCGAATTTTACGAATGAACGAACGATTCGAGGGATATTGGAAAATTCAATAAACGATTTTCTTATTGTTAATATTTCTTAACTTACGTTATTTCTATCAATGGGAGAGCTGTTGTTTATTCTTTCCACGTCTAATATAAAATTTCTTTTGTACTATATGACGGTCATGATTTTTCAATCGTACGAAAAGAAAATCATTCTTGTGTTATTAACGATCTATGGAGCCTATATATATATATATAAGATTATATAAGAAGCTTATATATATATAATAAGATTACGATTGATAAGAAGAAGAAGAAGAAGAAGAAGAAGAAAAAGTGACTAGATATTAAAGGATACAAATTTCATTTTTCTTCTTCTTCTTCTGGACGATCGATCGTTAAAACATTTTAAATGAATTTACAAACATTTCACGTTAATTTCTTTCTCCTCTTCATTTCTTTTTTTTTTTTTTTTTTTTTTTTTAATACGTTAATTATACTCTCGAAGACGAAAGATTAAGAAGATAATAATAATAATAATAATAATAATAATAAAAAAAGAAAAAAATCCATTTCACGAGAACATCGAATGAAATTATCCTTTTTTTTTTTTTTTTTAACCGAAATTATTATCGATTGTTCGTTTACGTATCGAGGATGTAAGTTAGATTTGTTACAATTGTGTAAAGGAAAATAAAATAGGAGAGAAAACAGAGAGAGAGAGAAGGAACCCATCCGTTCACTCGTTTCTTCGCTCGCGCGATTCACCGAGATTCTACGTCATTGTCAGTACGACGATTTTAGAACTGGCAACGGACTCACTTTGGACAGAGAAATAAGCGAAACGTAAATTCGTTTAACACGCAAGAAGAGATCGGTACGATCTCTAACAAAGAGAACGATTATTAATTTTACCATTATATTATCATCGTCATTATCGCCATTATTATTATCGTCATCATTAGCGTCATTATTATCGTCATCATTATCGTCGTTGTCATATGTACTCGTCGTCATCGTCATCATTATCAATATTATCATTAATATTGTTATAATTATTATTATTATTATCGTTGTCGTTGTTATTATTATTATTAAAGGGAGTATGAAAAAAGAAACGCACGTGTTATCGTTTAGCCGACAAGTAAAACAAAATTTATTATTCTTTTATTATTCTTTTTCTTTTCGCGGTGGAAAAAGGGGTTCATTGGGGAAAAAGAATGAAAATAAATATACAAATAAATAAATAAATAAATAAGTAAGTAAGTAATTAAACGAAACGATCGACAATATTTTCAGAAAGAGAAGGAAAGGAAAGAAGCAAGGAAAAAAAAGAAAAAAAAAGGAAATTTTAATTCGTCTGGGTTGAAACGGTTGTTTCCTTTCTCTCTCTTTCTTTCTTCGTTTCTTTATATTCTCGCTTTCTCTTCTTTTTTTCTTTTTTCTTTTTACTTTTTCTTTCGGATAAAGCGAACGTTCGTAACTTTCATAAATTTCCAAATATATGAAGTTGATCCTCTCGCAAATTCTTGCCTGTGACATGACACACACACACACACACACACACATATACACACGCGTACGCACGCACACAGAAAGACAGACATATATATATATATATATATATATATATAAAAGAAAGAAAAATCAAGAGTACCTCTTCTCGAATGGTTAACCGCGCGGGACGCGGTTATAAAAAAATAAAAAAAAAAATTGAGAAAGATGAAAAAGAAGCAATAAAAAGTGCGAAATAAAAAAGAGAAAAGAGAGAGAAACCCAGAGACCATAGAGAGAGAGAGAGAGAGAGAGAGAGAGAGAGGGGAGAAAAATGATCGTCAGTTGATAGACAGAAATTTGTTCAAAGGGAAACTTTGAAATTGTGGGCGACTTAAAACGCGTGGCAAATTTCATGAGAGTGATTATAGTCTCTCTCTCTCTCTCTCTCTCTCTCTCTCCCTCTCTCTCTCGTTCTCTCTTCCTCTTTCAACCTACCCTTCTTCTCTCTCTCTCTCTCTCTCTCTTTCTCTTTTAACCTACCCTTCCTTTCTCTCTCTTTCTCGTTCAACCTACCCTTTGCTACACCCTCTCTCTCTCTCTCTCTCTCTCTCACTCACTCACTCACTCTCTCTGTCTTTCTACTTTCATAGTAATCATAAAGCGAGGAGCAATATAGAAACGGACATCCACGTTGGTTTTCGTTCGTTACGCTGTGATCCACTTTGTCGGACGTCGAAGCGTCAGAGTATTTTGCGACGTGCCTTCAAAGCGAATAACATCTAACGATAATGAAGTTTCGCTTCGAACGCCTGAGTGAGAAATTCGTGAAATGCCAATGGGGCTGACACGGGGATGGAGGGATGGAGGGATGGAGGGATGAAAGAGTGGAGGGAGAACAGCTATGGTTCATGTACGTACATACATACATACATACATACATACATACATACATACATACATACATACATACATACATACATACATACATATATATACCTAATACGTGTATATGTGTACACACACGCGCACATACACAAAGATAGACACAGTATGAACTAATATGTACGTCGATCGTTTTATTTAAATACGATCGGACTATGAAATAATTCAACGATAATTACCTATCGAACTTGATGGAATACCACGTCATCAAATCTCTCTCCCTCTCTCTCTCTCTCTCTCTCTTTCTCTCTGTCTCTCTCTCTCTCTCTCTCTCTCTGCTCTTTGTTCTCTCTTTACGTTACTCCATCATCGACGATTGTTTTCTCTCTGTTTGCTCGATTCGAAAGAGAGATTAAAAGGGCTTCGAGGGGTATAGAGTGGGGTGGGATAGGGTGGGGGGAGATTGTCGTACGATCTTAACGCGATTTATCGATCACTATATACCCGCGTAACCGTGGAAACTAATAACACGTTTAGATACACAGACGCGAATGAATAATGCACGTTACGTGCACGTACCCGTGCAGTTGGAATTAGAGTACGTATGAGGGGGAAAAGAAAAAAAAAAAAAAAGAAAACATAAACGAATAATCGAAAGAAAATAAAAAATAAAGTAAACATGAGATAACACCAAAAAATAAATAAATAAATGTAAGATAAATAATAGTCTCTAAATTATATTACTCTATAGAATATAAATAATAACCAATTTTTTTCCTACTCCCTCTCACCCATTCGAACGATTAAAAAAGAAAAACAAAAAAAGGATGAATGGAAATAAAAAAAAAAAAAAAGAAGATGAAGAAGAAGAAGAAGGAAGGAAGGAGAAAGGATGGAAAATGGATTATCGATTCTCATTCGGGTTAGATAATATGATCGACGATCGATGATCGATGATCGACAAATCGATCCTCGAGTAGTTGAAGGTGATAGATAATATCGACGTGCACGCGTCCGGCTACACTGACATGAGCTGTGAAACTCGTGAAATAGAATCGTATTGGACGTTGGTGACTTTTAAAATAGCATCGAGGTCGCCCAGAACGAATTCGCCCGTTTCTTAGCGAAATATCTATCTATCTATCTATCTATCTATCTATCTATCTATCTATCTATCTATCTATCTATCTGTCTGTCTGTCTGTCTGTCTGTCTGTCTGTCTGTCCATCTATCTAACTGTCTAACGATTTATCTACGTCGAATATCTTGCGTTAATAATTATTAAATCTTCAAATTACGATGACTCACACACACACATACACACACGTTATTATTCGTATTCTAATTTGTAAGATTTATTAATTTTAACGTATATAAAATCGCATTAATTGAATATTAATATATATCGTACACGATTAGAATATATCTCGAGAGATACGATTGTATCAACCTAAATAAATAAATAAATAAATGATTAAATAAATGAATAAGTAAGAAAAACCGCGTTAGATATCCATTGTTCCGACAAAGATATAAATCAAGTCATTTATCGAAAGACTGTTAGTAGAGTCTCTACGATCTAACGATCTAACGATCTAACGATCTAACGGTCTAAAGAAAATCATCAGTCGAGGGATAGATACATTCGTGATCTATGCGTATGTAAATGTCTAACGAAATAAAGGCCAAGCCAAATATTTTGAAATTTATTGGGAAAATCGTTACTTACAACGACAGCTGTATTTTAATGATCTAGATTAATTTTCATACATATATATATATATATATATATATATATATATATATATATTCTAACTCTAATGCATATCTATATATCTATTACTACGATATCCCTTAAAACGAATCTCAATGCCTACTTTCTCGACTTTTAATCGTCGTTAAAAAAAAAAAAAGAAAAAGGATTCAAAATAAAAAAAGAAAGAAAAGAAAAGAAGTTATACGAGATATACGGTCTCCTATAAAAGTACTTTTATACTGATCGAAAATAATTAAAGTACCACGTTGAGTTTCGAGAAAATGGAAATTAATTTGTTTAGATTCACGATGATTAATTAGATGTCGGAGCATAGGACGAGTAATTGAAATGGTGGGTGTGGGGGGAGAGGGACAAATTTCTACCAACTGCGAAAATTTATTCGCGTTTAAGCGCTATCCCTTCTTAATCCTTACGATCTCTCTCTCTCTCTCTCTCTCTCTCTCTCTTTATATACATACATACATACATACATACATACATATATAAATATATATATTTATATATATATATATATACATATATATTTCTATTTCTCTTCATTCGTCGTACCGTGGGACTACTCCGGTCATTTTGTTTTGTTTTGTTTTTCCTTTTTTTTCGTTTCAATTTTCTTCTCTTAATCCAGAAACTCGTTAATTGCAACGACAAACATATATATATATATATATATATACTCGAACTTCTTAACCTAACAAATTGATTTCTCTTTCGCTTAACAATTTTAGATTTGATTTGTCTCGGCACCGCCGATTTAATACTCAAGATTAACGACAACGACGACGAAGAAGACGACGACGACGACGACGACGACGTACTCTCTGGCTTTTATCTTAGAAAATGAGAGAAATTTGAGGGATCTTGAGTTGTCCTCCTCCTCCTCCTTCTCCTCCTACTCCTCTTTCTCCTCTTCGTCGTCTTCGTCATTCGTATCCTTTCATTCGAAATACTACGCTCAATTGGTGCAATTAAATATCGTAGGAATCTTAACAGATTGATCCTATCAAAATTCAATGGCTTAAAAAGATAAATTAATGATACGTAATTTCCTCGATCCAATATTCGTATATTGCCAATATATTTGTGTACGTGAGCGCGCGCGTTTGTGTATTTATGTGTGTGAAATTTTATGATTACAAATTTGTTTCGCAGCGCTATCGACGTAGACCTCCAAATAGAATTCATTTAAGTCCATCGAATTATGAATCGGATATATGTACCGTTAAAACGAGCGTTTTCTACGTACGATTAACTATAAATTCTCACTGTTATTTATTTATTTGTTATCCATTTGTCGTCGTATCGCCGAGAAATAAAATTAGTATGTGCGTTCGTAAATTAAATCAATTTTCATGTACACGTACGTGTTCATACGCGTATATTGGTGTATTTATTTATGTATTTATTTGGAATCACATTTTTGGCATCGAAGACGTACGTCGATTTATATTCAAATATCAAATTATATATATATATATATATATATATTAATTTTATATTTAATTTATCATTCTTTTTCTTTCCTATTTTTTATTCGTATACAATTTATACTTATATTAATATATATATATATATATATAAATTTTTTCATTTATATTCTATTCATACATATACATATATATATATATATATATATATATATATATATTTATTTATTTTTTCGTTTCTATCGTAATAAAGAGAACGTGAATAAAATCTTGGAATTATTTCTGGGAAAGGAATGACAACAAGTGGGAGTGAAAATCGAAGGTTGGATAGGTGGAACGAAAAAAATGCGAGTGCGGGGTTCGCGTTACGTTAGATAGTTTAGGTATCTCGTTAGAAAATTCTTTCGTCGACCCTTTTACTCTCAAAGGTCACGAACTTCGGATGTTTTTGATCCGTAAATCTCGTCGATATCGCGCGGCATCGATCGTACAGACGAAATGTAAGTTATTTCGATCGTATTTTCTATTTTCTTCTTTCAACCACTCAACCACCACCTCTCTCTCTCTCTCTCTCTCTCTCTCTCTCTCTCTCTCTCTCTCTCTCTGTCTCTCTCTCTCTCTGCCTTATACGTTTCGACGATAGGCCGATAAAATTCATTCGATCGAGAAAAACGAGAAAAAAGATTCTAATCGTTAAGAAATGATTGAAAAAAGGGTTGAAGAGGAGGAGGAGGAGGAGGAGGAGGAGGAGGAGGAGGAGGAGGAGGAGGGTGTAGGGGAGGGGGGTAAACAAATCTATTCTCACAAAATTAAACGTCGAGAGAGCGCGTTGATTCGAAACGATCGTATTGATTTAATAAACGACCGATTCTAAAAATGCAACGAGTTACGAGCTTGTTATTCGTTGTTTAAATAACGTAAGAAGCGTAGAAAGCTAAACGGCTAAAGCTAAACGGCATCTAATGCATCTTTATCTCTTTAGAAATCGATAAACACGCTGCGGGAATGACGTATGCAACCGTCTGCATGCACGCACGCACGCACGCACGCATGCATCCATGCGATGTACGTACGTACGTACGTACGTACGTCGTAATCAAGCGGCATATCAAGCGTTGATCATTAATTAATTGTTATTGTCAATATGAAAAGAGGAAAAAAGTAATAATAATAATAATAATAATAATAATAATAATAATAATAATAACGATAATAATGATTAAAAAAAAAAAAAAAAAAAAAGAAAAAAAGAATTGGGTCGTTCCAACTTTCGTCACTCTTTT
>OU964974.1:5487984-5500484 GCA_918808275.2 Dolichovespula sylvestris | reverse complement strand
TCCCTCTTCCTCCTCCCTCCCACCCCCCTCCCCTCCCTCCCCCCCCTCCCTCCACCCATCCCCCTCAGCCTCACCTCAGACTCTCTATCCGTTGGCCCGCACGCAAAACGAACTCGTATTTTTAATTCAACGAGACGAAGGAAGACGCGAAAGTGACCGTAAGTCAGTCCGAGCCGGGATTGTAGAGAAAAGAAGGAAAAAGAAAAGGAAGGAAGAAAAAGAAATGAGAGAAATACATCGATAATAAACGTAAAGAATTATTTGGAAAATAGCCTCCTCTCGACCGAAATAATAATGATGATGATGATGATGATGATGATGATGATAATGATGATGATGATACATGATTAATACATGATATCGTGAACATACGAACGCGATATTCTAGTTTCAAATCGAAAGACTTAGATGTCATCGGTGATTATGTAATTTGAAGAGGAAAACAAAAAAATAAATAAATAAAAAAGTAAGAATAAAAATAGAAAAGAACAGAACTCGGTCCCTCGTCGATTCGATATAAAAATATTTCGAGTTTCGTATCGCTCTATCTTTTATTTTCTTTTTTTTTTTTTTTTTTTCCTTTCTATTCTTCTTTCAAACTTACGCCGAACCTCGTTCGAAGGGATAATACGATTGGCACGACAATGGCGTATTTTACGTATCATTTATAATCCGTACACCGATCGTAAGAAATTAAGACGCTTATTAAACGGATCGACGAGGTCGATCAAAGAAAAATTCGATTTTACATATCGCTCACGTAATTGTAATCGTCCATTTGTTATTTGAAGTTTGGATTTATGTCTTTCTCTCTTCTTCTTTTTTTTTTTCTTTTTTTTTTTTTTTTTTTTTTTTTATAACGAGCTAAGAAGAAAAATGTTTTAAAATGTTAGAACGAGTCGTTACGAATCGCCGACGTAAAAATACGAGATATGAGATTTACTTGAGGGAGGAAGGTTGTTCTAAGAAGAAGAAGAAGAAGAAGAAGAAGAAGAAGAAGAAGTAGAATAAGAAGTGGATGGCAAGGTGGAAAGGCAGATTTAAAAATAAAACGCGGCTTTACTCGAAACACAGCCGGCCCGATGGAAAGTTTCATGTCACTTGTGTTCCATCGTCAACGTAATAATAGTGTACCTCTGTGCAAGTATTTGTATATATCCTATAGAGAGAGAGAGAGAGAGAGAGAGAGAGAGAGAGAGAGAAGAAAAAAGAAGAAGAAGGGCATATCTCCTCCGATAGAAATTTTTGTTTGTCGTCTCCGTAAATCGCGACTAAAGTCTCGAAGAAACATTGTTCTATCTCGGATTTAATCGTTGGGAAAAAAAAAAAATTTCTACGTTATAACTATTAAAAGTGCCATATACGAACTAATACGCGTTACTTGCGTACACAAATTACGTGGCATTTTGAATTTAGCGCGCCTTATAACTTCGCCGATGTCCGCGCTCGTTATTTCGGTTTCGATAGGATCGAAATTAAATGGCCTTGACTAACTAAGAACCCAACCTATCTATAATCGCATTAACCGACGAATCGGGATCTACGTTATTATTTCACTAGCTAGCACCCTACCTAAACGCAACTATATACGCTGCGTCGATAGCTACGATAAATTTAACTTCTCATCTAACGCGGCGCATACTAATATCCTCGTACGATGTACCATCGAAAATATATTGGGACAAGAGAGAACGGCGCTTTTGGTGCATTTAAAAAGGTTATTGGAAACAATTTTGCGATAAATTTTTCGCTTACTTCCTTTTTTCTTTCTTTTTTTTTTTTTCCCTTTCATAATCATCCTTCATCTCGTACGGCAAATTTGTCGATAAATTTATTCCATCATACGCGTTCGTTCGCTTCTCGTTCAATATTTTACGAGATAAGAGATTATCTTTTTTATTGATTTAATTTAATAAAGAAAAAAAAAAAAAAAGAAACAATTTTCGGAAAAACAAAATCGATTTAAATATGATGTACCTATCGATATACATTACCATATCGATTATTCCACGTTCACTCGGCAGATAAATGAGTTTTCTATTTCGGACAATATCGTTGACGCCATCTGACGGAGTTTCCGAGAGGTACGACCGCCTCGATGATTATCGATCGGTCAAACAGAGTGGCGACTTCTCTACGATGTGTCGCCATCTGTTGAAATAATTTCATAGTAAATTGCAACGATACATAATTATGTGCATGTGCATATGTATATAAATATAAATAAAATCTTATCTCGCAAACGATAAGGACATATACATATACATATACATATACATATACATATACATATATATATATGTGTGTGTGTATATTATTATATCATCTTTAAAATCGTTTTAATCGTTCTAATCTGATATTAGATATGATATGAATATTATTAATTAATTAATTAATTAATTGTTCGAAAAGAACAAAAAATTGGTATATATTCGTTCGAAGATGAAATCATTATTTTGAAGGTATATAATAAAAATGATAAAACGATAGTCATACTATAATTATTCGTTTAGACGAGTATCATTAGTCTGACGTTCTGGTGTATTCCCTTCCATAGTAAACACGAAACACTTGCCAAAGAAATTCTCGATCATTTATAAAAAGGAATTTACAACGTTAGTAAACGCAAACAAAGATTCCGTCGTCGAGATTTATTTATCCACGAAGGATTAGTATAGTGGAAGCACTTGGATTGAGATTCGTCGTTGGAATCCCGAACACGTTCATTTCCTTGGCATTCACCATTTTTCTCTTTCTATCTCTCTAATCGTACAACACACACGAACGAACGCACACTCGCGCGCGCCCGCTCACGCGCAAATATTAAAACGTCAATAGAAAGAGACGGACTTTCTTTTCCGTGATTCATTTTATATGGGAGACACGAAGTCTGACAATAATTATAATAATGTATATTTTAAATGGAACTCATTTGTGCGAGGCAATATCATTCTTTCCTTTTTTGTTTTTATTTTTTTTTTCTTTCTTTTTCTGTTCTTTTTTGTTTTTTTTTTTTTTATCTAACACAACGAGCATATATATATATGTAATATATGTGCGTGCGTGTATGTGTGCACGCGTGTGTGTTTAATGACAATTGATTTGCAAATAATATTGTATATGATAAGCAATTGTCAATAAAAAAAGAAATAGAAACATGAAAACAAAAATTATTAACAAATAATTATCGCATATAATTATCGTGCGTGTCCAACGTTGAGATAATAGTTTAAGAGGGTCTGATTATCACAGGGGAGTGATTATTTTTAACTAAACCGTCCTACCGTTTATCGACGATGACAGATTTAATAACTTAGAGAAAGAGAGAGAGAGAGAGAGAGAGAGAGAGAGAGAGAGAGAGAGTAAAAAAAAAAAAACCCGCAACAACAAAAAATTATTCGTTTCATTAATTTTAAATTGCATAATCGACTTATTATCGAGCGACACCTTGTCTATTAAGAGATAAGTTCAAATGTCGTGTAAAAGGGTGCGAGTGGACGGAAGTTGTCGGAGGCGGGGACGGGAGGGGATTTTCATCGATTTTAGAACGAGTATGGATACTTAATATAAAAAAATAAAAAAAAGAACCAAAGAGAAAGTTTCTCGTGACATTTACTCGTCGACATTTACGAGATCACAGTCATCACGGGTCGTAAGGTAATAAAAAGATTATATACGGTGTTTTTTTTTTTTTTTGTTTTTCAAGTAAAATATTTTCTCTATTTATAATTAATCAAAAAAGGGATAAGCGGTATTACGTGAAGTTACAATTACACGACGTTTGATATATAATACCGATGATACATTAATATTAACAATAGTACGAACAATGTACGATATTATTAAATTATTTAATTGAGTTTCTTTTTCGATATAATAAATAAACGTCCATCTTTTATATATTTACATATATATACATATACATATACATATATACATATACATATACATATATATATATATATATATATATATATATATTTTTTTTATGATACGATTTAATCGTATAAATTAAAATGTTAAATTAATATCATTTTGCAATGTAATGAATAAACGTCTATCTGCTATATATAAAAATATATATATATATATGTATATATATATATATATATATTTACATAAATACATACGTACGTATATATTTAATTTACGGTAGGATATAATGCGTATTATTAAATTAATATTATTTTGTAATATAATAAATAAACGTCTATCTGTTACACACACACACACACACACACACACACACACACACACACACACACACACACACACACACACACACACACACATGCGTATTTATTTTACGTCTTTGGGGCACATCACGAGTTACGTTCAGGATCTTTCGTGTCCAGAGAATTTTCCACGGTTTCGCAACTCGGCCTGGGTCAATGCAGAAATTTTCAAGCGGAGGGAGCTAGACAGAGAGAGAGAGAGAGAGAGAGGTGGGGGGGGGGGGAAGAGGAGAGAAAGGCCGACGAAAATTGGCGGTGGGCGTAAAGAAAATTAATGACACGTGTGCATCCACGACGAAATCGCGGAAGAAGAGAATGTACAATATTTAAGAGGGAGTCTGACATTTCGTAAAAAGAGAACGAGAGTATTAAGAGTGACTGACGCGAAGAGAGAGAGAGAGAGAGAGAGAGAGAGAGAGAGAGACAAAAGAAAATCCGTCGGACGAGTTAGCGCGTTAAACGCTCGAGACGAACGCGAGTTAAGGAGGAATGATTGATTAAGGATAAAAAAAAAAAAAAAAAAAAAATACGAAATAAAAAAAGGAAAGAAAGAAAGAAAAAAAATCTTCGATGAAAAAGGAATATAATTTTCAATTCTTTCAAGAGATACAGATAGATAGATCGATAGATAGATAGATAGATAGATAGATAGATAGACGGTTCGTCGAATCATATTTTCGTTTCATTCTATTTTTTCTCTCTATCCCTTTCTATTTCCTTTTTTCTTTTCGATTGAAAAAATCGTCCCGATAAAAAATTCGTTTTCCACGATACGAAAAGTAGTAGTAGTAGTAGTAGTAGTAGTTGTGCGGTAGTTGTCCGTCGTTCTTTTTTCTTCGTCGTTGGACCAACAGCACGCGTCTCTCTCTCTCTCTCTCTCTCTCTCTCTCTCTCTCTCTCTATCGCTTTCTCTTCGTCTAAAATTTATTTTAAATAAACTCGGTGCTGACCGAAACGCGCTATCGCGAGAATACAACGGATTCGAACGAGGCCGGGGCTGCATAAAAGGCAAGACCTAAAATCGTGATGACGGTTTAGAGGTCGGTGGTGCTAACTCCGTTGTGTTAACTCTACCGAACACGATATAACACGTTTTCCACGTCTAAGCAATTGTCGTCGTCCAATTGAACGCCACGGACAAAATTTCGAATATTTCGTTTCGAAAAATGCTGTCTGGCATGGGGAGGGCGGGGGGTGGGAAAGGACGAAAAAATAAAGAAGAGAAAAAAATGAGGAAGGAAAGGCAAAAAAGAAAAAAGGAAAGAAAAAAAAAAAGAAAAACAATCGAACGAGCGAGCGATGGCGAAAAAGCTCGTGAACTTTTTTGTTTTTTTTTTGTTTTTTTTTTTTTCTTTTTTCTTTTCCTTTTTCTTTCTGAAAATTTCCGACTCTCGCACGAGCGTGCACCTGCAACGTTTTGTACGTCACGATGACGTCAAACGGACGACGCATCGTAGTCGTTACGTCGTGCAACGAACGAACGACGACGACGACGACGATTATGACGTTTTGGTTTTCTTAACGAAGAAACGTAAAAATAAGGATGGGCAGGCAGGGTGGGTGGGTGGGTGGGGGCGAGAGGGGAGAAATTATCGTCGTCCTGGAAATATTGGTTTCCTGCCCCCCCCCATCCCCCGGTCGACGTCTCTCTCTCTCTCTCTCTCTCTCTTTTTTTTTTCTTTTTTTTTTTTTTTTTTTTTTTTTTTTTCACTATCGACGATAACTCGGAGACGATGATAATTATAAAAGGGAACGGCAATAATGTTTCTCTTTGTTCTCGTTTGAAGAAAATATCACGAGGACGTCGTGAAGGAATGAATGAAAAAAAAAAAAAAAAAAAAAAAAAGAAAAAACAGAAGAAAGAAAACGAACGTCGATTAACGCCCAAACCCCCGCCGCTCCCCGCTCCCTTCTTTCCCGCGAAACCGAGATAATTTTTCACGATCGAGCTTAACAGTACGTAAAGCCAACAATTAAAAAGATAAAAAAGAAAAAAAGAAACGAAACAGAATAATTAATACCTTTTTAATTTTATTAACTCTTGGGTATACGTATCGTATTATAAAAATCAAATCGATCTTGCGTCTTGACTTCCGTTTTCATTTTTTGCTCTTCTCTTCTTTTCTTCTTCTTTCCTTCAGAATACTGAAATTTACGAGCCTGGGAATCGATTCAAAGAAATGTATATGAAAACGAACAAACAAATTAGAAAATGTCTGATCGATGTTTCAAATCATTCATCCTTCTCCTCCCACCACCAGGAAAGAAAAAGAAAAAAAAAATAAAACGAAAACGAGAAGAAAAAGAAAAAAAAAAAACGTTCGATCCACGTATGAAAACACTTTTCTCTATCGTCTCGTTCTCAAATCCTATTAAAAATTTCTAGATCGCTTATTGGCCAACCTTGAATATATTGAATAAATCTATACATACATACATACATACATACATACACACACATATATATATATATATATATATATATATATATATATATATATACACACACACTATCTTTCCCCGTCCTACACACAAACACACATACGCGCGCGCCCACACACATATGATACATACATGTATGAAATAAAATCTAATGAATGAAATCTTAGAATAGTTAGAAACGATCTATATCGAATCAGTTTAACGCGAACGTAAAGTTTTGTCAAAGAATCGATTTTACGATCGATCGATCATCACTTTCTATATATATATATATATACATATATATATACATACGTACGTACGTACGTAAATATTAAAATTAGTATGTGATACGTATTAATTAAATATTGTTAATGAAAAAGCAAGACTCCATTGGAGAGAAGAGAAACACACGTCTGGCCCCGAGTAAGAGAGAGAGAGAGAGAGAGAGACAAATCGTCTTCGTCATCTTCGCTGCTCTCGTACCGTCCTAATTATACATGTTTCTCCGTATTTCTGGAATACGGATTGGTGGAGGGAGAAAGACGAGAGAGAGAGAGAGAGAGAGAGAGAGAGAGAGAGAGAGAAGACACACGAGGGAGAGAGATGGGAGAGCGAGTAACCGCGAAAAGCTCAGTCGCGCGTGGTCCACCTACAATCACGCATATACTTTAGTGTGTTCTCTATCTATTTATCTATTCATCCATCCATCCATCCATCCATCCATCCATCCATCCAAACATCCATACATCTAATCTATCCAGCTGTCTCACCTTTTATTTTTTTTCTTTTATTTTTTTTTCCTCTTTTTTTTTTCTTTTCTCCCGTTTTTTTTCGTTCTTTCTTCTTGCTCACCATTCTTATTTCTCTGTCCTGCTTCATTAACGTTGTCATCATTGGTTCGTTCTTATATTTTTTTCCCCCTCTCACTCACTCTCTCTCTCTCTCTCTCTCTCTTCTTTTTTTCTCTTTCTTCTTCTTCTTGTTATTTTATTTTTTTTCTTTTTAATATTCCTTCGTTTTTTCTCCTCCTCCTTTCCATCTCTCTCACTTTTTTTTCATTCGCGCGTAAAAGGATAAGCGATTATTTCCCATTGAAATTTGTGTTTCTTCTTTCGTTTAGGGCAGTGGGAGGGGGAACAAAAAAGAAAAAAGAAAAAAAAAAAAAAGAAGAGAAAGAAAAGAAAAGTCGAAGCTTCTCTTTCCATCTTTCGGACAGTTTCTGTCTTTGTCTCTCGTTTCGAAGGGACCGACACAGAGAAAGAGAAAGAAAGAGAGAGAGAGAGAGAGAGAGAGAGAGAGAGAG
The DNA here is from genome assembly GCA_918808275.2 of Dolichovespula sylvestris. NCBI lineage: Eukaryota > Metazoa > Arthropoda > Insecta > Hymenoptera > Vespidae > Dolichovespula > Dolichovespula sylvestris. Next base: position 5,492,522 of record OU964974.1, on the reverse strand, counting down.
AGAGAGAGAGAGAGAGAGAGAGTGATTTTCGTCTCGTATATTTTTTACATCACTTTAGATTTTTTCTTCCTTCCTTCTTTTTTCTCGTTTCTCTTTTATTTTTATTTTTATTTTGTTCAGTTCGCCATGCATCTTTCTCTCTCTCTCTCTATCTCTCTCTCTCTCTCTCTCTTAAAAGCCATAATATTTTCACCGTAAAGAGGACGACGATCGTGGTTAAGAAACGATCCCGATATGGGTTCTCTCTTTCGGTTTCATTAAGGAAATAAATATTTGCGATTATTATTATTATTATTATTATTATTATTATTATTATTATTATTATTATTATTATTATTATTATTCGATTGATTCGTCGAACGATCACCATATCGATCTCTTACGAAAATCATCGAACGAAGTTTTCTTTTTCTTCTTTTTTTTTTTTTTCTTTTTATTTTTTTATTATAGCAAATGTCTTTTTGTCCAAATCGCCTGGTCTCCTCTTTTTCCTCTTTCTTTTATTCCCTCTATTATCTTCTTCTTTTTGTGTTCCCGAGAAAACGTCGTCGTTCGTAAACGTCGTCGATATACTAATCATTATTATTTTCTAATACCAATCGTAGTTATCCCAAATCCACATCGTTGATCGTTTCGACAGAGTGAGAAAGTCGATCGGATAATGAGTTTTATGCGTTTGAAATGATTCGTTCGTGAGGACTCACAAGTTTCACGAACGGGTATAAACACCTCCGAAAACGGGATTCGTTCTTCTACGAGGATAAAATAAAAAAAAGGAAGAAGGAAGACAACACACGCGCACACACGCTCGCGCGCAGATAAGAGAAAAGAAAAAAGATAGAGATAAAGGAACGTGCGAAATCTGATTACTGTCGAGTGAGCGACGTCGTGTATTATTTATCGCAGTGTACGGTACAGTGAACGTTCATCGGGAAAAAAGAAAGAAAATAAATAAATAAATAAATAAATAAATAAACAAATCTATAAATAAATAAATAAAATAAAGGAAGAAATTTTGTTGGGAGAAAAGAAAATCGTGGAAAGAAAGAAAGAAGGGAAGAAAATAAACAGAGACAAATAAAAGGAAGTAGAAGAGGAAGAGGTAAAGGAAGAAGAAAGAAAGAAGAAGGAAGTTTGAGTGTGTTAATTTAATAAAAAAAAAAAAAAAAAAAAAAAAGAAGAAAAAAAAACAAACAAAAAAGAAAGGGCTCTTAATTCGTGAAAAGCAACATGGCGACCACGGAGATATTCCAGGATTGGGATTCTCCCCATGAGAATATTTCATCGATGACTAGGACGACCACTCGAAAAACCACTAAGACAACTAGACGCGAGGTGAGCTTTACCACTCCCCCAGTAAAGAAATCGATCGATCGATCGATACGTAGATAGAAATAAATCGTACGAAGGGTTCGTTGCGATAACAATCAAGGATTCTTATTGTCATACGGTTCGTTGTACGATTAAATTTGAAATCAAATATAAAATATAAAATAACAATAATAATGATGATAATGATAGTAATAATAATAATAATAATAAGTGATAATCGAAATTAAATGTTTTAATATTTTTAATTCAAATACATATATATATATATTTATTTATGCATATATACATACTAATTTCAATTATCAACATACAAAGCGATATCTCTTTGAATATATATATATATATATATATATATATATATATATATATATATATATATATATAAAAAGAGAGATAAAACAAAAAAGGAAAAAAGATCGAAAGAATCATAGGAGATATATAATTCTAATCTGCGGAGTAACTCGATCGAGAATTAAACGGATCGATCTACGGGAACGTTTTTAGAAGTTCGAGATAGCCCTCTCTCTTCTGCATTTATAGGCCCGTTGCCAGGACCCAAGGCCGATTTGCTTTTCCAACTTAAAGCGTGATAAACAGCCATGAAAATCGTAAACCAACGCGGATGAATAATCGCAGGAAAAGAGAGAGAGAGAGAGAGAGAGAGAGAGAGAGAGAGAGAGAGAGAGAGAGAGAGAGAGAGAGAATATACTTTGTGATTACAAGTTTTCCCGTTCCACATCGGTATATGCCAAGAAAACACTCCTGATCATCCCGCCACCCATCTTCTTACCCCTTCCCTTTCATTCATTTCTTACTCAATTTATCTAATTCCTAAAGATCCAACTTCATTTTCTATTCTTTTTTTCTTTTTTCTCTTTTTTTTTTTGTATTTGTTTTCTTTCGTTTCGTTTCGTTTCGTTTCGTTTTTCTTCCCATAAGAAAATATTTTGTTTTTATCAAATAATTGATAAGGATTATCAAACTGATAAGAATCGTCTCTCTCTCTCTTTCGTGATTCATCTTCGTTCTAATCGAGCCTCTTTGAAAGACGCTTACATTTACAATGATCTATTCTATTATACATATATTAAAAAAAAAAAAAAGTATTAATAATTTTGTATAATATATAATTCTCTAACAATTTTTATTTTTTTTTATTTTTTTTTTTTTTTTTTACTAATCGATTCTCAACACATCGATTATCGACACCGTAGAAAATATATACACTAATATATCGTTAACCTCGATCTCGTATTTTTGTACTTACTTTTGTTGATACATTTCGTTGGATACATTTGATCGTTCGACTCGTTCAAATAACGTTCGTAATCGATTTCGTGAAAAAGAAAAAGAATAAGAAGAAAAGAAGAGGTATAAAATTAAGAATTGTAAATTAAAAAAAAAAAAAAAAAAAAAGAATAAATAAAATAGATGAAATATGAAAGATCGTTCGGATCGGACGAAGTAAGTAAATAAGTTCGATGGATTGCTCTTATCTCGTAACCATCGGACTTGACAACGAGATCTGAAAGAGAGAGAGAGAGAGAGAGAGAGAGAGAGAGAGAGAGAGAGAGAGAGAGAGAGAGAGAGAGGGAAAGAGAAAAAATAAAATAAATAAATAAAAAGAAATGAGACGAAAGAAAAGAAATGAAAAGAGAAAGAAAAATAGAACGTCCCGTTCTATTAATATAAAGAGAGCAATACGTGCGTCAGATTTTGAAGAATTTACGAGTACGTCCTGCGTTCGGTTAACGTCTGTGCCTCGTTTCCTTTCTCGAATTTTGATTTGAGGAAACATTGAGGAACGTACGTGGATAATGTTTTTCGATAATGAAATTTTGCGTATATTATAGCATATACCTATCCATGAATGCATACATATATATATATATATATATATATATATATATCTATATACATACATACATATATATATATATATATATATAGAGAGAGAGAGAAAGAGAGAGAGAGAGAGGAAAGAGTATGTGTGTGTGTGTGTGTGATAGTTACGTTTACGTTTTCAAATTTTCTTTATGACTATGCATAATCTTATAATTTATGTTTCCTCCTCAACGAATAAGACGCGATACCGAGTGTCACCATTACAACCTCATTAATTAAATACGCGAAGCTTTTCCGAGGTTGGGGGAGGCAGTTGGGTGGGAAGGGAGGGTGGAGGAGGAGGAGGAGGAGGACGGTAAAGCTTTCCACGTTCCAAAAAGAACATTGCCATATATAATATATTCGTCCGAAACTTACGGAACTATCTTGGCATACTAAACGGCATCTAAACACCTGTCGTCGTCCCTTTTCTCTCTCTCTCTCTCTCTCTCTCTCTATCTATCTATCTATCTCTATCTCTCGTCGTTTCTATTCCTTTTCTTGTAAAACGATTAAACCGTATTTAACAATCCTCCCTCTCTGTTTCTCGAATATACATATATATATAAATATGTGTGTGTGTGTGTGTATATTTCCACGTGTATATATATATATATATATATATATATATATATATATATATATGTATGCAATGTCCCTTCTAAATTTTCATTTTGACAGATTTAATAGTTCTATTATCTATATTATTTATGCGTGAACGTACTTACTTCGCGCTCAAAGTTACGTATGTACGTATATGCGAATCATTTAACAACAACGACATTAAATATACAAACGGATATTTATTAATTTTGCAAAAATTGTAGTAACAACTCGTCACAATATATTGTCCTTATTTACGATCTTTTGAAGAATTTATATCGACAATTCTCGGAGGCCAATTCAATTTCGTTTTTTATCAAGATGTTATCCATCTTCTCCCTTCTCCTCCCCATCCCCACCCACAGCCCACTGTCATTCCTCACGAAAGATCGTAACGTGTGTATTTACTCGCTCGCTCGCTCACTTAGTCACTTACGTCTCGTAAAGTTTTCAACGTCGATTCGGGGAAGGACAAAAAGCTCACCACCACCACCATCACCTGCATTTTTAAGCTAACACTCTAAACAACGCTAAGATTCATGTTTCGCGTTAACCAAGTAGGCGTTTAGCAGAGATTTGTCCTTGAAATTCCTACCTACGTTTCAAGTCGCGAACGCGGTACAACGCTTTTACATCGAGAAATATATTTCGTCTCGGCCTTCCTCAAAGATGATCATTTCTAAAATGCAACGGAGACTTTATTTTCGACGAAACGCTAC
>OU964974.1:5452984-5482984 GCA_918808275.2 Dolichovespula sylvestris | reverse complement strand
AATCATTTCGAAATTTTCGATATATACGTAAACCAAAAAAAAAAAGGAAGAACCAACAAAAAATTATACACACACACACACACACACACATACATGAAGACTAAAAAAAAATGTTTTATTTATAAAGTAAGAACAACCCTTCAACTCGGGGAAAATATCAATAAAGTTGTTTGTTCGGGTTAAAAAAAAAAAAAAAAAAGATAATCGAACTTTCCCGCGATACGATATTTTGTATCTTTTGTATCGCTTGTGAATTTTGAAACTTTGTTCGCTTGTAAAATGATAAATAAATATTTTGCGCCATATATAAAAATCTACATATATATATATATATATATATATATATATATATACACAAAATATATATAAATATATATAATATTTTATGTGTATATATATACAAAAAAATTATACCATACGATATTTACGTATATACAAACCATAAAAAAAACATTAATTGATGTTACTTATCGGCCAGTACAGTATACGTGCGCACATATATATATATATATATATATATATATATATATATATATATATATACATACATACAAACATACATATAGTGGGAAGTTACATTACGTACGTGTTAATTTATATGTAAGCCCAATAAATAGATACGCGCGTAAACATTCTAACGATCGAGAAAGAGAAAGAGAGAAAGAGAAAAAGAATTTTTTTCCGAGTGAAAACTCGGAAGGAATTAAAAAAAAAAAAAAAAGGAAAGGAAAAAAATGTTTTAAGTACTACTCCGTCATCCCACTACCTTCCTCTCCCTCCCAAGCCCTCGAAGAAGCTCTTTAACGGGAGTGAAAGTACTCGTCGCCCATATATACGACTGTACATATGTAGTTGTAACAAAAGGCAAGGAGAGGAGGATGAGGAGGAGGAGGAGGAGGAGGAGGAGGAATCTTTCCTAAAGTTTGCCACAGTCGGTATCATACGATATATCGGCTCACGAGGCTTGCTTGCTTATATATTCCCACCTCCTCTTCATCCTCCTCCTCCTCCTCCTCCTCCTCCTCCTCCTCCTTCTCTTCCTCATCCTCCTCCTTCTCTTCCTCCTCCCTCACGGAGGTTTCCAGCGTAAAACTCAACGTCGAGTCGTTTAGTAGGACTCCAGCGACGGAATACTCCTCTGCCTTTCGCGCTTTACACATACACTCACACACACACACACACTCTCTCTCTCTCTCTCTTTCTCTCTCTCTCTATCTATCTATCTATCTATCTATCTCTATCTATATCTCTCTTTACCTATTTATCTGTCTATCCGTCTATCCGTCTATTTCTTCTCTGTCGTCATTTGAATCGGTTACGCGTGTGTAGTTGTAAACCATCGAAAAGAGGATATTCAATCGCGATTTTTCTATTTCCATTGAAAAATAAAAAAAAAAAAAAAAACCGACAACAAAAAAAAAATTCGCCGTCGACCGTCATCCACTCTATTTGGATCTTCGTATAGTGTGTAGCCGCTTCGTTTTTGTGTAAGTAAAAAAAAAAAAAAAAGAAATAAAAAAGATTGAAATCCTATCGTCTTCGAAGAAAAAGAAAAAATATAATTATAATTTTTTTCGTTCTTTGAATTATTCGCGTCATCCAATGCACATACATATATATATATATATATATATATATATATATATATATATATATATATATATGTATATATTTTGATCATTTTATCATCGGACTATTCGATATTTATATTCCAATCGTTGATTCTAATTGATATTAAAAAGTAATTATCGATTTACATTTTATGATTTTTACATTGATTAAACAATTTCTCTCTTTCTCTCTCTCTCTCTCTCTCTGTCTCTGTCTCTCTCTATCGTGTTATCCATTCATAAATTGTTCTTCTTAGAAATTTGTCAGTAAAACGCGTCGGAATCCGATTAAAATCAACGATCCTTGCACGCGAACCACGATCCAATTGCTATACGGTCGACGAAAACCGCACCGATAATGGATAGATAAATAGTAACGCTAATCGATGTAGATTAGAATAATTCACTCATTTTGGTATCGTGAACGATCGGTAGGACGCACGTACATAATACATAATTTGGATTATTCGATAATGGGCTTGATAATACCATGAGTATATTCGACCAAAGACGAACGTTTACGGATGATAACGGATCCTGATATCGACGATAATTATTCATTCATTCATTCATTCATTCATTCATTTATTTATTTATTATTATTATTATTATTTAGTGTCATGTTGTGCAATGTCCGTGCAATGTTTTCCTACGTATGTATATTACGCGCGATCTTCATTTAACACTGATTCCTAATTAAATTAGAAATGGTCTCTAATCTCTAATCGCTAATGACGAGTATCCTCGAGGAATTTTTACTTTTTTTTTTTTTTTCATATTACGTCTTCCTTCAAATCATTCGAGGAAGAAACGTGGTAGCGGGTGAATCGAATTGAAAATCAATCGGTATGAATTTAACGCGTATGAATATATACATGAACGATCGTATATATATATATATATATATATATATATATATATATATATATATATATATTTGTAAGTAAGTATACGTAACTCATCGATCAATGACCTATCCTAACACAACTGTTCAATAGTGTATTTCCGTCTGTGCGCGTGGATATATTTTATGCGACACGCGATCGATTCGCGGGAACGTCAAGAGAGACAGAGAGAGAGAGAGAGAGAGAGAGAGAGAGAGAGAGAACAGAGTAGTACTTGTATAAAATAATTGTAACGATTTTCTTTTGTCAGTCAGGATCGATGATAACACGAATATTCACTTTGTTTTATATTTAAACTTTATATATATATATATATTAATAGATATTTCGAAAAGTCTTACGACAGGTTTCATTTCTTTCTTTTTCGTTTTTTTTTTTCTTTTTCTCTCAATCTAAATAAAATTCAAATAAACCAAGAAAAAAAAAAATATATATATATATATATGCATACACACACGCAACGAAAATATTAAAAATACCGATAGATATTTATTTGTCAAACGATCGACAGGTCGCAAGTTACGCATTCACACGAATCCCCTCGCACCCACCCTCCCGACCCCTCCCATTCTCCCTCCTCCCCGCGACCTGTCATAAACAAAATACCGTTTCGTAATTTCGTTCGTACAACGTTACAAAAGTCGTGGGACACGACGTAAGCGAAACATGATAACCGCGTTACGCTTCAAACTACATGCGTTACGGTTATCAAATTAGTATACGCGTGCATAGGGTAACGCGATATACTAAAGATGCAATTTCAGGATGCACACACACACACACACACACACACACATACATGTATATATGTATGTACGGTATCGTAAATTTATAGGACAGAACGTACGATAGAATATTTATTACGCTACTTTGTGAAGTTACAAAAAAGAGAAAAAATAGAAAAAAAAAAAAAAAAAAAAAAAAAAACAGGAAAACAAAGGGAAGAAAGAAAGAAAAAAGTAGTTTTGATAATGCAAAAAAGAAAAGAAGAAGATTGTGTTATCGTTCGAACGTTAACTGGAACGAAATGTAAATGGCACACGTTTACGACGACTTACTTTTACCATTTCCAACTCCGTGATTCAAACGTCAAACGCGAGAGACGACACAATAACCCGAATGACAAACTTCCGATCGATATATACATATGTCCATATACATATATATGTGTGTGTGTGTGTGTGTATGTATTTATTTATATATATATGTGCGTGCGTATATGTATTTATTTATATATGTGTGTATACGTACGTACGTATGTGTGTGCTGTAATGTACTTACTTTCACGATTCCCAAGAGTTTTCGAGGCCGACTTCATTATGATTCCTTCCTGCCGCGGCGCAGCATTGGCACGATGCCACTACGAATTTGTTTGTATACAAGAGGGATCGAGGAGAGGCTCGATTCTTCTTTATGGATCATATCGATATTATTCGATTCGAAATTCGTACAAACGTTCGTTAAACGAAGAGAATTGTCGTACTCCATCTTTTTTCTCTCCTTTCTTCCTCCTTGTATTATTATTTTGTTTGTTTGTTATTTTTTGTTTCGATTTCTTTTTTGCTTCTTCGATTTTCCCTCGCGAATCGTTTCGAGCGAATCGATGGTCTTTTTTTTCTTTTTTTTGGGGGGGGGGGGACAGTTATTATACAGCCGTAAGATTCGATGAAGGCAAATTCATGGTTGTGAATTTTGTTGATAGAATAAAATGAATCGCGGATGTCTGTCGACGTTCCTTGTTATTTCAAACGATGACAATTCCTTTTATCGGATTATTATATTAAAAGTATTTATTTCTCGCGATAATGTAATTAATAATGATAAGATCTCATTAAAGGTCTTATCTTATTGTAATCGATAAAATAAACTTTATCGATGAGGATTATATACATACATACATACATACATGTATATATATATATATATATATATATTCGTGGTAAATAAGTTCGTATCGAACGATTTCGAATAAACAAATGTTGTTATAATGAACGATTATTACATGGAAAGAAGATATCCGCTAGTCGCGATTATTGAAAAAAAAAAAAAAAAAAAGAAAACGAAACGAGATAAACGACAGCTTTTTACATGTAACGAACGATAAAATAAATTTTATCGATGACAATAACATATATATATATATATATATATATTACTGGTAAATAAGTTCACCTATCGAACGAATTCGAACGAACGTTTTTTTTTATGATAAACAATTATATATTAAAAAAAAAAAAATATATATATATATATCTGCTTTGCGAGATTATGAAAAGATTTAAAAAAAAAAGAAAAAAAAGTAAAAAACGAGATAAAGATTCGCCGTTTAAAATGAAACAAATTATTATTCCCGACGAGATGAAAAATGATTTCGACCGTACGCAATCGCAAAATTAACGAGAATTTTAATTCGAGGGAAGAAGAAAAGAAGGGAAAAAAAAAAAAAAAAAAAAGAAAAAACAGGGAAAGAAAATCTTTTCTCCTTCTTTTTTTCTTTCTTTTTTTTCATTTTTTTTTTTTTTTTTTTTTTTTTTAATCAATAATTTCGAATTAGCGTTTAATACGTCCGCAAGAGGCTCATTTAGGCGACTCTCGGATCCTTTCAACTTCGTTTACCGTTTAACGCTCGTTAAACTGTCGGCTTAAGCGGCGTAACGCTTCGCCGCAACGCGTTTCCTAGCCGCGATATTGAGAGAGAGAGAGAGAGAGAGAGAGAGAGAGAGAGAGATGCATTTGCGACCTCGAAGTAACAGTTTGAAAACTGTATCGAAGTTGCTAGTACTGTTATAACAGGAAGCAAGATGCAATTGGCACGAAAATGATTTACAAAATTATATTAATATTGTCCTACCCCCTCCCCTTCCAATGTCCCCGAATCCAACTAACGACGACAAATAATATAAACGACCGATAATATAATATACAATATAAATAGTTACGTCGATGATTTTGGCGTCTAACGAAAAAAAAAAAAAAAAAAAAAAAAAAAAAAAGAGAGAGAGAGAAACGAAAATCGACGTTATCTCGATGGCGAATTTAAGAGGACGTGTCGTCTCGTTCTCTGCTAGGATATTATTTGTACATTAAAAAAAAAAAAAAAACGAGTTTAACGCGCTATGCGTGTTAAAAATGTATGGGGATACGTACGATACACAAGCTTACGTATTGTACCACCGCCTATCGAAAGGATGGGGAATCGAATTTCCGATTTCTACAAGTGGCATTTTCAAGCCGCAAAGATACATATCTAATAGATTCTTTTAAAAGGATGAGGAAGAGGAGGAGGAGGGAGGAGGAAAGAGAAGAAGAAGAAGAAGAGAAAAAAATGAGAAAGGAAGAAAGAGAAAGAGCCGTAGAAAAAAATCATGAAGCAAGCACGCACGCGCGCTAACACTTATACGTACACACACGTTGGAACACGAAGATGGAAGATGAGAGTTCTCTCTCTCTCTCTCTCTCTCTCTTTCTCTTTTTTTTTTCTCTGTCACGAGTCGAGAGATCGAATGCGTTCGAGAAACGTGTTCGTGCCGTCGATATTACCGTTAAGATTCGTTCACTGAAGTGTAAAGGATAAAAACGAAAAATGAAAGAAGAGAATGAAAAAAAGAAAAAAAAAAAAACAAAAAAGAAAGGAGAAAAGAAAATTAAATCCACGAAAGAAAGAAAGAAAGAAAGAAAGAAAGAAAAATCGATCGTAGCGAAAGACAACGTTATATTTTTGTCCATGATTGCAGTTAAATGCGATTAGAATTGGGAATTGGAAAAGAGTCTTGTTAGATTGTACGAGCATTATCAAACGTTGGAAAGTTGATTCGACGTGTTAAATGTATCAACGCGATTACAATAAATGCGTGCTCGGCCGATGACGTAACGAGAATAAGTGCGATACCTCTTTATGCATTTTTCGTTCGAAAGAGAAAGAAAAAAAGGAAGAAAGAAAGATGGATAGATAAATACAGAGAGAGAGAGAGAGAGAGAGAGAGAGAGAGAGAGAGAGAGAGAGAGAGAGAATACGAGAGGCATTATTTATATCGTAGTCAATATTAACTTCGATACCTTCAAAAGTTTATTTCTATCGATCGCCTTGACAGGTATATAACTATCATTGACGAGTTTTATAGTAATCACATGTGCGTGTGGGTTGCAAATTATTGCGTCAATTACCAATAATAACGAATATGATGGGAAGGAAAAAGAAGAAGAAGAAGGATAGATAGAGAGATAGAGAGAGAGAGAGAGAGAGAGAAGAAGAAGAAGAAGAAGAAGAAGCGTGGACACGTCTCGTTGGAATGACGCCTTGAAAACGCTTCCACAATGACCTCAAATACTCAACGAGATAGATTCTACGCGCTTCGCGAGATGCATCCGTTGCAACACCTTGGCTATGCATTAATTTTGCAATCGCTACGCAACCCCGGGATATAAAGGAAAAAAATATTGTTATGGTATGAAATATATATATATATATATATATAAAAGAAAAAAAAAAAAGAAAGTTATTTCTGTAATATCAACCTTAAATATTTCCAGCGGGATTATTTTATAATATCTTACGTAAAAATATATAGAGGATAAAATATAAACCAATATATATATATATATATATATATATATATATATATATATATGTATGTATGTATGTATGTATATATAAATATAGTACGTGCGCGTGCGTGTATAAAAGTAATCAATAAAATCGATTGAAACGATAAAAAAACAACGATAGTGACGATAAAGTCTATGAAATAAAATGAAATATAAAGGTATAATATAAATATAAATATAAATAAATATAAATATAAAAGTAAAGAAAAAATAAAAACGTACAAATTTTTCAACCTTCCGTGATAAAAATTTGTCATAGTATCCAAGGACAAATTATGAATCTACGATTTGAAACTCGTAGTCCATTGCTTGGACCTAATTTATATAAAAAAGAAAAAAAAAATTTTAATACAATTTATTTCGAAGAAAAGTATTATTTCTTTCCTATTTCTTCTTTTCTTTTTTTTTTCTTCACTCGAACAAAAAAGAAAGAAACGAAGAGAACGAAAAATATCGTAAAACGTAGGAGCGCAGCAACTACGACGAGAACGTTAGCTTTGATAAACATTTTCAAGATTGTTGTCTCCCTCCCTCCCTCCCTCCCTCCCTCCACCCCCGATCCACAGCCACCATTGATTTCAGACATGGAAAACAACTTCGGATAAATATTTACGATCGGTCGATCGATCGATCGATCGATCGATCAATATCGCGAAGAATCTACGTCGACGCGCGCTATCTTTCCATTTTTCAATCCTCCAAAAGGCTTCCAACGTTTCGCGTGCATACGCGTCTATAAAAAAAAAAAAAAAAAAAAGCAGTAAAGAAAAGATGGAAAAAAATCTGGTACATTTCGTATAACAGAATTTGCACAATTTTACACGGTCTTTACGATTTGAATGACAGACGGGACATAGATTAACTGACAGCCAACGCCCTGTTCGCTCTCTCTCTCTCTCTCTCTCTCTCTCTCTCTCTCTCTCTCTATCTGTCTTTCTCTCTTTTGTTAAAAACGAGAGAACAGAGGTGAATGATGATGATAAAAAAGAAAAAAGAAAAAGAAAAAGAGAGAGTAAGAAAGACAGAAAGAAGGAAGAAGAAAAAAAGGAAAAAAAAAAAAAAGAAAATAAGAAAGATGTGGCCGACGCGATGTGGCCCGTGTGAAAAGGTGGTGTATATTTTTAGTGCTCATTCATTTTTACCAACATGGAGGTATACGTACATACACACATACATATATATATATATATATATATATATATATATATTCATACATAGACATCGAACGTTTTCCTTTAGGCATTTATTTCGGAGAGAACGATCTTGCGAGCAGATGTATCGTTACTGGCTTTAACCTCTAATAAATCCGTGGCGATTAGTTTTCCCTCCCCTCCGCCTGCCCCCTCCACCCCTGGTCTCTCTCTCTCCACCCACCCCCATCCTACACCACCCACGCGCTTAAGAAGACGCTATGGCCGACTTGAAAGAGAAAAGAAATACAGAGGGGGATAAGGGCGCGTGGAATAAACCGGAAGGATAAAAGAATGAAAGAAAGAGAATGATCATTGGGGTTTTTGACTTTTATAATACACATTTGTACGGTACATAGATAAGAACGTTACGTACGTATGTATATGTATAAGTGTATGTATGTACGTATGTATGTATTGTACGTGACAGTGATTGTAATAAAATTGCATGACTTGGTCATTCTGAGAATATCAAATCATCAAATTGATTTAGATTTATATGTATGTATGTATGTATATATATATATATTTTTGAAATTATCCAGTCGGTTTGATTGTCTAGAAAAAAAAAAAAATATAAATAAATAAATTACATTATCCGTTATTTATTGGAGTGACCATTAAGTAATGTTAGAATTTTTACATTGGTATTTTGTATCTAAATAAATAATAACGATACTTTCTTTTATTATATTTTTCTTTCTTATTCTTTTGTATTATTATTATTATTATTATTATTATTTTATTAAAATATAAAATACTAAAAAAAAATATATATTTACACACACACACACACACACACACACATTAGATCAAACTAACATACACATATATTAATTCTTGAAGATTAGTTAAATAAATTTTATCGCGTCTAATCCGTCATTGAACGAACAAATTCATTTATTTAATAACATAATAAACATATATATATATATATATATAATATTATTATTAATTATATATCCTTATGTACATACACGTTATATATCGTAAGTATATAATATTTGAGTAAGAAAGAAAAAAAAACGCGAGCCTTTCTTTCTGACGTGAAATATCTGATCTAATTCTTGACGTGCAATGGAACGCTAATGCCCATTATGTAGATCCAACGAGCGCATTAATGGATCAACACGCATCATGCACATGCATAAATAAAGAAATATATTACGATCCTCGTTTAAACGACTTTCTACGTGCGTTTTATTAAAACGTAAAGATGCGCTCTTACTTTCAGAAATGAAATCTATATGTCGATCAAGTTGGTCTCTCTCTCTCTCTCTCTCTCTCTCTCTCTCTCTCTCTCTTCGTGGAAACTACGCGTACCAAGTTTTTTTTTCTCTTCTTTTTTTTATCTATTTATTTATTTATGTACACATGTACGTACATACATATTTAATTTCTTCTTTTTTTCTTCCTCGTTTTTACCGGCCATTCCGGAAAAAATCAACTTTACAGATCAACGAATCGTGAAACTTGTTTCGAGAGTGAACTATTAAAAAGAAAAAGAGAGAGAGAGAGAGAGAGAGAAGAAATGTGCATTATAAATACAACTAAGTGCAATAGAGTCTACGTTATCGATTCGATCTCAAAACAAGGTTGATATCTCGTTCGCAAAAAAAGAAAAAATAGAAACGAAGAAAAAATCTTAGTTGTCGCGTAGACGCGTTTTCGTTTTCATCTTTATTTTTTTTCTTTTTTTTATTCGTTGTTCATTTTCTTTTTTTTTTCCTTCCCGTCATTTTCCCACTTTCCTCGGATTTTCGTGTTTCTATTAATAATGAAAACAAAGAACATATTTGACTCTTGACGTTCGTCCAAAAAGTAGGTACGTATGTACTATATATATATATATATATATATATAGATATGTATATACATATATGTATATATATACATACGTTAATTATACAAGGACTTAACGTTCCTACGTTGACGTACAATAATATAAAATATAATGTTTTTGTAGGAAGTAGGAAGACTGACCGAAGTTTGTTCCTCGAAAGAGAAAACACACGTGTGTGGGTGTGCATACACATATATATATATATATATATATATATATAATATGGTTTTAGAAAGAGAAAAAGAGATTGAACGATAAACAAAACGTTACTCACTTTACTCGTAGATATTATTTTCTTTTCCATGTTATTTAAACTTTCACGATAATTTCCTAAAAAAAAAAAAAAGAAAAAGTAATGAAAATCGTTTGTACGATTTACGTTTATCAAAAAAAAAATTCCTACGTACATGTATACATACATACAATAAATATATATATATATATATATATATATATATATATATATTTATATATGTGTGTATATAATATGTATGGACGAGTGAAATATAATTTTCTAACCTCTTTTAGTTAGGTTACAACTAGGACGTTCCAAAGTCACGTAAAATTATATCGACCGTTTTAATATCAACCTTCCGTTCCGTTCTAATTTCTAAATACATACATACATACACACACCTACATTCATGCATACATGCACACACACATGTACGCATAAATATAAGTAAATAGACAAAACAAATAAATAAACATCGTCCTATAAAAGATGCGCGTCGTCGATCCGATAAACAAAAAAAAGAAATATTATATCGATCGTACGTTTTTTAATTGCACGCGTACCTACGTACTCACCGAACTAACTCATTTTACGATATACTAACTTATAAATAAATCGCGAAATCGCGACCGTTAGAATGAAATTAAAATTACAAAAAAGAAAGAAAGAATGAAAAACGAAACAAAAAAGAATCGAAACAAAAGAAGGTTGTCTCTCTGTATGTATCTCGAAAGTAAAGCGGGAAAGATAAAATTTAAACTCGACAGGGATGTAGTCATTATTAATGCGGGCCTAGGTCACGGGCGACGGATCAGTCTTCTTCTTCTTCTTCTTCCTCTTCATCCTCTTCATCTTCTTTTTCATCATCATCTTCTTCATCTTCTTCCTCTACATCTTCTTCGTAGGTGCCGGTTAGTTAGTTCGCGAGAAGGCCAGTGGCCGCGCTCGTGCTCGCTATAAATAATCATGGCGCGGCGATGTCCAAGTATAGACTGTTGGTAGTTTGCCAGACTGAGGAGAGGCTTCGGTCTATTTTTGAGTCTGTCGCCGCTAGTACTGTTGCTACAAAAACGACCGAGGAGAGCTATCTAATCAAAACCGCGCGTACACCGTGGAAACGCCAAAGAATTAGAAGAGGTGGAGGAGGACGAAGAAGAAGAAGAAGAAGAAGACAAAGACAAAGAGAGATAGAGATAGAGAGAGAGAGAGAGGGAGAAAGAGATAGAGACATAGACAAAGAGAGAAAGAGAAAGAAACAATTAAAGTTCAGTAATCCTTCCCCCTCCCACTTTTTTTTATCCAATCACGGCTCATCTTTATTAGCTCTCTCTCTCTCTCTCTCTCTCTCTCTCTCATTCTTTCTCTTTTTCTTCTTTCCTTCTCTTTCTCCGTCGATTCTTTTTCTTTTTTGCTTTTTTTTTTCGGTTGACGTCCCCTTTTCGTTGAATAGCTTCGTTCCGAATTGACCTTGAGGGGGGTGGTGGGGATGGGAGCAGCATCGATTTATCAGACCGATTATGTCAAAGCGCCGAGGCCTACCAGCGAATAGCAATTTAACGGCTATAGTTTTCCGACGACGAAGGAGAAACGACCCGTCGACGTCCGCTCCTGATTAAATCACCTAATCGCTCTCGCTCGCTCGCTCGCGTCTCTTCTCTCGTTTCAGGGTCGACTGAAAAAAAAAATAGAAAGAGAGATAGAGAGAGATAAAGATAGAGAGAATGAAATGGAGAAAGAAAAAAAATGGCGCCACTCTGAGATAGATAGAGATAGATAGATAGATAGATAGATATAGAGAGAGAGAGAGAGAGAGAGAGAGAGAGAATTTTGAATGGAACGTTAACAATAGAAGGATGTATTCACGGGAATATAATAAGTTAAATAATATGGGATTGCTAAGGTAATTATTAATTAGGTTAGTTTCAATCGATACTTCATATCCAATGTGTCAAATCGTTTCGCGCAAAACACACTTAAATCTCGTTAGCGAACGTGACAAATCGTCGTACAATTCTTATTTTTTTCCACACGATTCCTATTATCAATAATTCTCTGCGAATTATTGCGTCACGATTGTAATGTTTTATTTAGAAGGCGGCGCGAGAGTCCGTTTTTACGTTGTTCCGAGAATAATTGTAGGTTAGCGTTAATATCGATTGTAATATTTTATCGGTCAATTTTTATATTGAACCGAAGCATCGGCATTCACTTAAGATATTAAATATTAAATGATCGTAGACAACAAGTTTACGTTGAATCGATCACAAATTGTTTGTGATCTTATTTAAAAATAAAAAAAAAAAAAAGAAAAGAAAAAAAGAAAATGGACTCACACGGCTTACAAAATAAACACTGTTCATGCATACATCGTACGATAAATAACGGATGACAATGTCTCGAGGGAAAGTTTCTTTTTTTCTTTTCTTCTTTTTGTTCGAACGATACGACGATAAGCGTCACGTCATCGTCGATCGCACGGGCAAAAAAAAGTGTCCGTTTGAAATTGCCGCGGAAAAATGAACGACGACGGCGTCAATACCTGCGCAAGAGCTTACGCGCAGTAACTTTCTCCATGAATACACAAGCGCGTCTTTGGTTATAGAGTCAATTCGCCATAACTCTTGTGTTCCATCCATTATATATCATCAATATCCAATTTATCATATTTCATCGATTTGAAAAGTACGTTATCTTGAAGAAATATATATACATATATATACACACACACACACATATATATATATATATCGGTGCTAAACGATCGATAAAGATTTAATTGAAAATCGATCATACGATTAATAGTAATATATATATATATATATATATATATATATATATATATATACATATAAAATTTTTATCTCAATAATATACGTAAACGTAACGTAAAAGAGTATTCTTTAGTTGATAATATTTTACGGCTCGCGTACGCCATAGTCATTCGTTCCGTTGTCCTCGCGTTGTTGGTCGTGTTTCCATGAACGTACTGTAAGCGTCAAAAGGGCGCTGCCTTAATCATCCACAATCGGTGTGGACTGACTGGTCAGTGAAGTAGTTGTGTTGTGTGGTGTTACGATCTCTATTCGTGAATAGTGGGCGAGGTTTTTTTTCTTCCCCCTTCTCCCACCTCCCAATCACCCAAAATCATCCCTCCCGTCCGGGAATCTCTTTCTCTATATACGTTTTTTTTTATATATATTACGAACGATCAAATTCGCGACGATATAAACGATACCCGTGTGAAACTATTATCGGTTATAATATCGTGTAATTGGCCAAAAATCGTAAGAAATTCAAACGATCGTAAGTTGTGTGTATGTGTATATATATATATATATTATATGTAATTTGTGTGTAGGTATATGCTTCTATCTTCCGCGATACCAATTACATGTGTATGTGTAGAGTTACTCTTCTATGTGTATATATATATATATGTACATATATATATATACATATGTACGTTTATATCGTTCTTCCGATACGTGCCGACTGCCAAATTGGCAACCGACTTGTCAATGAAAATCGATCCGAAATAATCTGGGTCAAAGGGCATCAGCCGTATTGGACATTTGCCAAATTTAAATTCTAATTGTCGATAGACCGATCGTACTCGATCACGGACAACAGTATGCGTTTAGTTTCTCGGTCGTTAGCAACGTTTACTGTCATTTAGACACGACACGACACGACACACGGCTCGCGATATTTCGTCGACCCTTTTCTCTTTCTTCGTTTCTTTCTTTCTTCCTTCATTCCTCGAACACCACCGCCTTCTACATTCGGGAACGAAAAATAGAGTTTTTAGCATTGATCCTATCCCTCGAGAATATATATATCTCGTGCGTTCGGTGATTTAACGAGCCGGTTTAACAAAAAGAAAAAAAACGCTACTTGACGTCTACAAGATCATTCCCAAGAGAAGTGTTACTTTTTTTTTTTCTTTCGACTGACTATTTTCCCCTCTTGTTCTTATAATTATTATTTTTTCTTAATCGGTTTAAGAAAGGAGAATAGCCTTATCAGTTTTTTGTGGGTGTATTATTGACAGCGATAACAGCTTATTGTTATTCTCACTTATTTTTTTGCTTCTATTCTTTCGTTACACTCGATAAGATAAGAATTCGTATTTACCGATTGGAATTAATAAACCTTGGCTCGTAAACATGTCTCGCAAGCATTCGATAGTAGACCAACGTCCATGGGATAATTTACAGACCTCTGCGTCAACCAAAACCACCACCATGACAACGGCGGCCAAGCTTTATGGCAAGGATTTAAGCGAGTACGAAGACGTCGACGTGGACGAATTGCTGGCACAGTTGACGCAGGAAGAAATCAATATACTCGCCAAGGAAGTTGATCCAGATGTAAGATATAATGATCTTTATGGTTTTAAACGATATTTACAATTCTTTAAATATCATATTCTCTTTGGATATTACCCTTTTTTTTTATTTCTTTTTATTTTTTAATTGTCCCATTAGCGCGTGCGTGTTTGTACCCAGATAACACGAAGTTATTGAAAATATTTTAGGACAGTTTCATGCCACCGTCTCAGCGTTGCAGCTATGAATGCGACAAGAGCCCCACGGGCCCGCTTAATCGAAAGAAACTGATCGAACACATTAACAAACAAGCCTTGGAAACGCCTGATAGACCAGAATTAAAACCTTATGTACCTGGAGTTATCAGGGGGAAGAAGGTTAGATCGATGAAACTTATGTTGCTAATGTATTATTACAGCTATATATATATATATAAATTCGTTTACTTCGTTACAGTGGATTCCACCCTCTCAGGAAAGCGCGAAAGAGAAAGAGGCTGAAGAGCAAATTGCGATAGATCTTGGCGACGAGTACGAGCAAGCGTTATCCAATGCGACTCAAGAGGAGATTATTGATCTTGCCGGTAATAATATTACGCTTGCACACACAGGACACAATATTATCTGTCAAATGTGTAAAAATCTGTTCTTTTTATTTTTTTATTTTCTTACGCATAAACAGCGATACTTGGATTCCACTCTATGATGAATCAGGATCAATATCACGCATCCTTGTTAAATTCTGGACAGCCTGTGGGATTGGGCTGGGACGGAGTGACGAAAGCTAGTCAACCAAAGCCTTATCCGATGGAACCACCCAACGATACGGACGTTGATGCTACTATAAAACAAGTTAGGGACGACGATTCTTCCCTGACCGAATTAAATTGGAACAACATTAAAGTCAGTAAATTTAATAACGCTCTATATATCATAAATTATATATATATATATATTTATAATGGATATTTTTTAGGTCACAGTAAGCAATGTTAAATTTTCTTTTTCTTATGATTACCTTATAGAATATCTCGGACGAGAAGTTCATCCAGTTGTTTGAAGGATTGGAAGGAAATACGCATCTTGAGTCATTAAGTTTAACCAACGTTGGACTTAATGACAAAACGGCGCAAAGGTTGGCAGACGCCATGGAGAAGAACTCTACGCTTAGAGTATTAAAGTACGCACACATATGATATAAAATCATTTTGACTATATTTGAAATAATTAATAATATCGTTTTAATACTTTCTTATTTACTTCTCTTTTGCTTTCTTTGTTATAGCGTGGAGACAAATTTCATAAGCCCACCTGTGATAGTGAGGCTCATTAGAGCTCTACTTAAGACCAAATCGATCGAAGAATTCCGATGTTCCAATCAGGTAATACATAGAGAATCAATCTCGCGTTGGATAAAAATCTGAATTAACATAATCTCGCTTGTAAAATGTGTGTGTGTGTGTGTGTGTGTGTGTGTATATATATATATATTATATATATATATTTTTCTTTTTTTTTTCTTTTGTAGAGATCACAAGTATTGGGTAACAAAATTGAAATGGAAATCACACAATTGGTAGAACAAAATCCAACGTTATTACGACTTGGACTTCATTTTGAGTTTAACGATGCCAGACATCGCGTTGCTGCACATTTACAACGTAACATCGATAGGAGTAAGTAAACTAATTAATATAATATTACAAATAATTTTATAAATAGCATATCTTTCTTTGTTTCTTTAGTCACTTTTTTTTTTTTTATTATTATTATTATTTTTTTTTTTAAATCTTCTTTCGTACGTTTTTTTTTCTATTTTCTGTTGTTGTTGTTGTACGAATCGTTAATTTCAATCAGGTATTGCGTGTTGTCGATCGAGCGACATTAAAAAAAAAAAAAAAAAAATATTTTCCTAGGATTAATTTTATCATTTTTATAGATCCTGACGTTTACGTATATAACAAACGTATAATTTATACATACATACATATAATATATACACACACATTTTTGTAGATATCAATTTAATTTGATTTTTAACCGTTTTCATCCGGAACATAAAATCTGTCGCAGTCCAGCCAATATAATAATATTTAATGTTATTACACAAATGACACATCAGTAAACGAGTATTAGTGTTAAACTAAAAAAAAAAAAAAAAAAAAAAAAAAAAATGTACGCATAGATGTCTTATAACGAGTTACTGATACGACAACGTTAAAGAAATAATTGCATTTTTCGTTTAGATGGGAGCAATTGTATGGGGAACAGCGGAGACTATACGACGAAATGCTTCTAAGCCTTTTTAATCTGCTTCGTAGTCTCACGTAGCGCTTTATTAGCAAAATCACTATTCATCCAATCATCCCGCTATATATACATACACATATATATATATATATTCATTCATTATTTTTCTAATTAGTGACATTGAGAGAGGTAATTATGATAACCCTTAGAGTGTGACCGTGTCTTCCAATTGTATATATATATATAAAAAAAAAAACCCCTATCGAGATACAATCGATTCTAATCATTTTCTATCGAAGATATTGTACCTAGATATCTATATATCTATATATATATATATATATATTTTTTTTTTTTTAAACGAGCGAACAAAAAAGATTAAAAAAATGGATAGTATCGATCTTGAAAAATTCCGTTTAATTTTCAGTCGAAGGACATAACCGAAGATTAGCTTGTATATATACCGATTTGTTTCGTTATGGGAACATTATTATTACATTACGTCACTTTTTGGCTTCGGGTGTTTTGACCTTGTTGTGGTCGATTAAAAAAAAAAAAAAAAAATGCAACGAAAGAGTTCACCGCAAGTTGCTATAAGTTATCGCTTTATCGATGTTCCAATATTCGGATCAATTTTTTGTAGCATATTATAATTATCCTTAAACAATATTCACTTATTCTGATAAGTATATGAAAAAGATACGACAAATTTTTTGAACACACACACACACACATATATTTATATATATATATATATATATTCTAGGTGAAAATCTTCAATCGTGTATACAACACATATATAATCCTCTTAGCACGTCGAACACACATACTAACATTTCAAAATCAATTGCACGCTCTTTAAATACTTTTTTTTTCTTCTTCATCATCTTTTTCACTTTCTTTTTTCTTCTTTATTTTTCTTTCTTTTTTTCATCTTTAATCTGCTCACTCATGTCTCGTCGTTCATCCATCCTCGCTTTTTTTTTTTTTTTTTAATCACGATCTAACAAACGAATCCGTCGACGAGAATAAAAATTCACGAACGGTTGATATATTGCTATACGTCATGGGTATATATCAGAAATATATTCAATTTATTACGTCGTATCGATGATCGTCATCCGATAATTCGTGCCTAACAACGCGTTCATATTAATCACGTCGGAATTGAGGGAAGAAAAGAAAAGAAAAAAAAAAAAAGAGAGAAAAAAAGAGGAAACATTATTTGTTGTGGTTTTTTTTTTTTTTTTTTTTTTTTTTATTAATTGAGCTCAATCATTAATTAATATATTTGTCTGGCCAGTCTGTCGTGTGGAACCTATGGAACGCGCTAAGGTCGTAGCGATCGGTGCGGGTCGTGACACATTCACCGTACTTCCTGTAGGTGCTCTAAAAAATCGTGGCTAGCGCTGACACGGCGCAGTGAGTAAGGAATATAAGATAAAATTACAATTGAGAACGAAAAGCAATTTGTTTATTTATTTGTTCGTTTGTTTGTTTATTTATTTCTTTCTTTATTATTTTTTTTTTTTTTAATATCCTCTCTCCTTCTCCCACCTACCCTGATCCCTTGACCCTCTCAGTTTATACTTAAAAAAAAAAAAAAAAAAAAAAAAAAGAGAGAAACAAGTGCCTGATCGATTGCAAGTTTTTATTATTCCCTGAATGAGAATTAAGCGAATGATAGCCCGCCCTCCCCCCTCCCCCTATCCCCAAATCATCGTCCTACGTTACCCTAATCAGAAATTATAAAAAGGATATAATATTTATATCTTCGGATCCGTTATTATGGGGTTTCTCGTGAGGATCCTATTGTATTATATTTCTATATTTGTTTGCGAGTACTTTTTTTTTTTTGTACGCACCCATGCATATTGACTTGTATAATATATGACGATGACGATTTTTTTTCCTTTTTTGTTTATTTATTTTTATTTTCTTTTATTTTTTATTTTTCGTTTGTTCGTAATGTCTCCCTCCTATCCGATCGAGAAGTGGAAAATTTTGTTTCGTGATTTAATTATTGGAGAATAGATAGATCGATAGATCGATAGTTTGATATGCCCAATGTTACTGTTAACTTATATTTATTAGTTTATAAGAGACTAACGATATCCCGTTAATTCATGCAACCATACACGCGCACGCATCATCCTCACAATTTTGTTTTCTCTTTCTCCATCTTCGTTCCTTCATCCTCTTTTACTTTGTTTTTTTTTTTTTTTTTACTTTACTTTTATTTTGTTTATTTTGCTCGCATTAAACGCGCAATTCATCACCATCCGATTTTTTTTTTTTAATTTGCTCTCTTGGCTTAACGCGCGCGCACGCACATATATATAATTAATATGACGAACGACTGCACGGAAAATAATTCGTTATCAGGATGAACTTTATAAAACGGGGACAAATATGTATCAATGATGGTGTCATCGAAATGCGTTTATATATTTGTCAATAATTATTTCTTTCGTTGATCCCTTCGCTCCCTCAACCCTTCAACCCAGACGCAGCCCTTACAAGGTTACATACATACGTGTCTCTTTTGTAATCGTCTCTGTTTTTTTTTTTTTTCAGGGATAAGGGATACATTTAAACTCGAGGGTGATGAACGTCACCTTTAAATTTTTATTTTATTTTTCTTCTTCTTGTTTTTTATTTTATTTTTTTTTTCTTTTTCTCTCTTTTTTTCACAAAAAAGAAAATCTCTAAGTAATTCGATTAAAAGTTATCGGCCGATTAAGATGCAATGAGAATTATTTTTATTTTCAAAAAATGCAAATTTTTCATCGAGTAATTTATTATTGTACTTTATATAACTCGAAGAAGATGTATATACGTATGTAACTAGGTGAACACGCACACAAATACACTCGCACACAAATCACTATATATATATATATATATATATATATATATATATATATATATATATGTATGTACACGTACTATGTTCACACGTACGCATACACACACATATACGCACATGTACCACCCATAAAAGAGACTGGACTCTCTTATGAGAGTCCTCAAAACTGCGATATATACTTATGACACCTATTCTTTCCCAACAGTACGGAAAGACCTAACGCTGCGGCTACAGTTCAGATTCTTTAACATGAACCACAGGAAACCTGCCTTGATTCAATGAAAGGTAGCTGGCCTACTGTTTGCTAGTCGTACGGCAGAGTGGGCTGCGCCTATTTATTTATTTATTTATTTCTTTATTTAGATATATATATATATGAGTATTTTTTTTTCTTTTTTTTTTTGGTTTTCGTCTTTTTCTTTCTTTCTGTTTTTTTTTTCTTTTTTTTTTTTCTTCTTTCTTCCTTCCATTTCTACACAACGACGAACAGTATTATTGTTCTTAACTGCCTCGTGGTGGTCACGCAATGTCTCTTTATTTATTTATTTATTTATTTATTTTTTAATTGAAAACAAATACCTTGAAATATATTGGCTTTATTTTCGATCGATCACTTTCGAATATTTTCATCGTGTGAGCGATTCAATGCAAAAGCGGTGCGAGTAAGTAAGTCAATAAATAAATAAATAATAATAATAATAATAATAATAATAATAATAATAATAATAATAATAAAAGAAAACAATGTCAAGCAATACGTTGAAATATATACGCAATAACGTTGGATATTATTATTTTTATTTTTTATTTTTTATTTTTACGGGAATCGCTTCCAAGTTATAAAGTTTTATAGATTTCGATATAGCCGATGGATCGATCAATCGGTTTCGTTCGAAGATATCGAGATCTCTACGATCGTTTTATTTCAACGTTATTATATCGATTTTTTCGTGAACCATTTTTGTTTTTTATTTTATTTCTTTTTTTAATTTTTTCTTTCCGTTCACTCGGTCTAGGGATAAATTAACGCGAGACTAGATTACTCGTACGGTTTCTATATATATATATATATATATATATATATATATAAATATAACAAAAAAAAAAAAGAGCGAAATTAAAGTTACACTCACGAATGTTGGTTTTGGGCGTTAAATCAAATATCAAAACTGAATTGATTTATACGACATCGCGATCTTGCATTGAACACGTGCTCCTTCCATCGTACAGAATCGAAACGATTCTATATACGTGTTTTAAACGAAGCCTGTTTATCCGTCTCTCTTTCCTTTTTTTTAACTTTATTTTTTTTTCAATCTTTATATATATATATATATATATATATATATATATATATAATAAAAAAAAGAAAAAAAATACAGATCACCACGCAGTATGGTTAATAACATCGTAATACCGTTCGTCTTATCTGTCTTATTTGCGCAACGTTAATACAATAAAATGCTGTTGATAGTTACGATATATAGCTTAACTAACATAAAATCCATCTGATTTGAGGATTACACACAAATACAAACGCACGCGTGCTCCTACATATATTTTTTATTTTTTATTTTTTTTTTTTTTTTTTTATTCTTCGATGTCCGAATTAGAAACGAAGAAATAAGATCGAAAGTAAAAAAAGAAAAAAAGAAAAAAAAAGAGAGAGAAAAGAAAAAGAAGAAGAGGGAAAATAAAAAGAAGACGCGAGAGAATTTATTTATTTAAATTGATCGAAGAGAGAATGGAACGGAGGGGAAATAAGTCGCACCATATATACGATTCTAACGATCTTTAAAAAAATTTGTCGGACGGTTCGTTTAAATCGTTAATAATCAGTTCGTCATAGTTCGGATTATAGTTCGAGCATAAAGCGTTATTGTAATATACAATATACGATACACACACACTTATATATATATATATTTTTATTTTTTCTTTCTTTTGTTCAAACTGTCAAGTTGTCGGTCACTCGAGAATCGATCAAAAAAACAAAAAAAAAAAAAGAAAAAAAAATAGAAAAAATAAATAAATAAAAAAAAAACGACGGGAGGATTTTCAATGACGGGACTTTCTTTGCCTCTCTCTCTCTCTCTCTCTCTCTCTCTCTCTCTCTCTCTCTCTCTCTCTCTCTCTCTCTCTCTCTCTCTACGATTTGATTTCACGCGTGTTCGGCGATCTCTGAAAAATCAGCATTTTTTATCTGGGAACCATTCTTTTCTTGTTTTTTTTTTTTTTTTCGTTTTTGTTTTCTTCGCGTCCGCAGTTGCGATGATCGAGGTATAGACATGTAGGACATGTTACGATCGATAAAAAAGAATATCGTTCGATATACGATTTCTGGGGGGGGCGGTGGGGGCGCTTACCAGGAAAACGACTTTCTCTCTTCGATTTTGGTATGGTTATACTGAACAAAAAAAAAAAAAAAAAAGAACGGAAAAAAATAACGTGCATGTTTACACGAACACTCGTACGTACCACGGTCCTTTCGTGTACTCGTTCTCGCAGTTGGATTTAAAAAAAAAAAAAAAAAAAAAGCGCTATCGAACATATATCATCCATATTGTTTTACAATTTTTTTTTTTTTTTTTACACTTGTTTACTCGTTTATACGTAATACCAACGTCGACCAATCAGATGTGATATTCCCACCTTTTTTTTAACAATATTCTTCTCCCTCTGTCTCTCTGTTTGTCTGTCTATCTCTGTATGCCTCTGTCTCTGTCTCTATATTTCAATATGGTTATTTAATACAAATAATTATTCCCGTGTGTGTTTGTTTCTCTTCTTCTCGATTATTTACATTAACGTTTGGCAGCCTTGCGTTTTTCTCTTTTCGAGAGACACTCGACAATTAATAACTATGTCGTTTGTGATTTTGGTTTTCGTTTTGTTTTCTTGTTGTGTTTTCTGTTCCGCTGGGTTTCTCTTTTTATTTATTTGTTTGTTTGTTTGTTTGTTTGTTTTTTTTTTTTTTTTTTTTTTTACCTAACGAAATTGAAAAGATTCAACGAGGTGCAAACGATCGACTCCCTTCTCGAAGCTTTTCTATCATTTTTTTTTTTTTTTTTATTTTTTTTTTAATCTCACATAAAATTACTCGAAGAACGAGAGATTTGTCAACGAGTCGGATCGGTGATATAACGAAAAGGAAAGATAAAAAAAAGGGATCACATTGAAAATGATCCGAACGAATTTTCGAAAGATAAAAAGAAGGTTTTGAGAAGGTTTATTTATTTCTTTTATTTTATTTTTTTTTTCCTCTTGAATCTCAAGGCACGTTGAGCCACGTACTACTGTACTAACGTTAGTGATGTGTTTAAAGGAAAGAGATAGTGTGTGTGTGTGTGTGTGTGTGTGTGTTTGCATCGTGCTATCGAATTTTATACGAGTATAAACGAGAAGGACGAAAGAGAAATGAAACGAAGATTTTGTATGATAATAAATGAGAACGAATGAAATTTTTATTTCTTTTTTTTTTTTTTTATCTTCTTTACGAATCAAGAGACTTTTAAAATTCATCGCTCGGACCTTTTCGTTCGAGAGCCTCTATGCCAAAAAAAAAGGAATATAAAAAAGAAATAAATAAAACAAAAAAATATAAAAAAAAATCGTCGCTTCGTCTTTCTCTATCGAAATTTTCGTTGACCGATGACGACGATGATGATGATGATGATGATGATGATGACGATGATGATGATGACGACGACGACGATGATGGTAACGATGATGACGATGACCTTCAAATTTTTATTTTTATTTTTATTTTTATTTTATTTTATTTTATTTTATTTTATTTTTTTTTGGTTCTGCAACCATCTTTACCGGCATGCAACCGCTTCGGTAAAGAATAATTTTCAATTTTTTTTTCTCTCTCTCTCTCTAATATAGTAAAGCGTTGCTAAAAGGGCGCATATGATGACAGTGTTTCGGGTGTCTGTTGCAGTACGGCAGTCCCGGCTCGGGGTGGCGACATCTTAACGCGAGTGGCGTTCGCCTAGGTATTATTTTGTAAATATATATACTTATACATATATATATCTATATATCTATATATTCATCATTTATATATATATGCATACATTATATGTATATCGTATTTAGATATCATTTTATCGAATCCATTACCCCCAACCTCTCCCCTGTTTTTGTTCGCTTTTTAAATATTTTTTATTCGCCCTAGTGTTCTGTATATATATATATATATATTAAAAAAAAAAAAAAAAAAAAAGAACACTCGAAAAGCCTCGCACGATTTTTCACACACGCGTTGTCTCGCTTTGGAAACTGTTTTTTTTTTTTTTTTTTTTAAATCGCCTTCGTCTATAATAATTCTTATTTTTTCGTCGAGAGAAGAATCTACTCCTTTATTTTTTTTTTCTTTTCAATTTGAAGAATCGACGAAACTGATTTAACGCATAGTTCGATCTTCTTCTTCCTTTTCTTTTATTATTATTATAATAATTTTTTTTTCTTTTTTACCATTCTTTAGCGGTTACTACCTCTTTATCCCTCTCTCTCTCTCTCTCTCGCGACATATATATATATATATATATATATATATATATATATATATATATATAAGTCGTTGAAAAAGTAACCGGCACGAAGTTTCTCGTCCGTAAGCGGAAATCGCGTTACTTTTATCGCAAGCGTTCGTTCCGCGAACGATTCGAGACTTCGTACGTATAATAATATCTTCGCGCGATAACTTCGAGACCGCTTCCCTCATCTTTTCTTTTTTTTTTTTTTTTCTTTTTCTTTTTCTTTTCTTCTTCTTTCGTCTCTCTCTTTCTCTCTCCCGGGCTCTCGTAAATGGCACGCGAGGATCATCGACAAGTCCATTTCAACTTGTCGTTTCTGAATAAACGTCTTTCTCCGTCCTCTTATAATTCAACTTTCGACGAACGGAACGAACGAAAACTACGGGGAAACTGAACGGGACGGAAGTGAATAAAAAAAAAAAAAAGAAAAGAAAAGAAAAGAAAATGAAGAAGAAGAAGAAGAAGAAGAAGAAAAAGTTGAATATAGTCGGAGAAACGGAATCCTCTTCAAATCGGTTTGCGCGAGGCAAACGCCTGTCTCGATTAGAGCGACGTTATATTAGAAACTTTTTTTTTCTTTTTTAATTTCTCTCGTTTTATTTTTTTTTTTTTTCTTTTTTTTTTCTTTACTTCGTCTCACTTCGCTTCCCTTCCCGCTTTCTACGCGTTCGAAAACAGCACCCTCGCCGATTTCTTAGCCGATAATATAATATTACTTTATCGATTGATATCGTTTATTTAATTACACGTACACGCGTACGTATCTCCCCCGTCGCGTGATTATTTCTTTATTTTCCTTTTTACGTGTTGTTCTCGTCCTGTTATCGTCCTGCCTGCATGCACTCTTAATCGCACGTTGAAAGATATTTTGTATAAATGAAAAAATAAATAAAAAAAAAATTATATATATATATATATATATATATATATATATATATATATATATATAGTACGTGGTACACAGGCAAGTTACATATTTTTTGTTCATTTTATTCATTTATTCATTTACGTTTCTTTCTTTTTTCTTTGCGACAAAAAAACATTCAATCTTTATGATATCGGCTGATCCTGATAATCGTGTGTAAAAGAAATCTGAATGAGAGATAAAAAACGAACACCAAAAAAAAAAAAAAAAAAAAAAAGAAAAATAGAAAACGAGAGTTACAATTGCGAACAATTCATTTCCTTTAATTTATCACTTCAAAATTTTCATTGTACGTAATACTGAACTTATTTTCTTATTTATTCACTCATTCCATATATCTATCTCTATCTCTATATTTCTTTATTCGTACCTTTTCTATTTCTATATATCTATTTTAAATCTCAAACCGTATGTATGTATATACGATTGTGATATAATCCAGGTATCCTTAAGCAGCCATTTTTAATATTTTCCCCCTAATTCGTTAATTATTATTAACTAGGATAGTCGAAGATAAATGATCTTCGTTTTTACGTTAATATCATCGTATCAAGCGTGCACTTCCCTAATCATCGGTAGACTAAAATTAACTTCGTACAGAAGTAGCATGAATTATTATTATTATTATTATTATTAATGCGGACACCTGTCAGCACCCTAAACTTAATACACAGGTTGTTTAAAATAGGTTTCGGGACTTTGTGGACGATAACGAACGGATTATATCGTAGTACGAATTAATTCTTATCGGAATTGCGTGACGGACAAACTTATTAATTATATTAATTGATCGTTAAACGAAATCGAGAAAATAGAACAAACCGAACACCTTTGAAGTCCTCTAAACCTCTTCTTTCTTTTATTTTTTTATTTTTTTGAAACAACCTGTGTAAAAAAAAAAGAAAAAGAAAAAGAAAGGAATTACCTTTTTCTTTCATTTTTTTTTTTTTTTTTTGTCAAACGATCCGACCGAGAGACTTTTCGAAATTCGTCGATTTTGACCATTGTCGGCCTAATAGCGGCGTGACTCATTTCAAAGGGTCGTTCTTTTTTTTTGTTTATTTATTTATTTTTTTGTTTTGGTTTTATTGTATATTTTTTTTTGTTTTGTTTTGTAATACCATCGTTAAGAATGGATGTCAGTTATCGCTGACATTTTATTTCTCTCTCCCTCTCTCTCTCTCTCTCTCTCTCTCTCTCTCTCTCTCTCTTTTGAATAGATCAGATCCGATACAACAGTTAAACGAATCGCGAGTCTGCCGGTGTCACCGCAATGCGCCATGATGCCGCCCCTCTCTCCCTATCCCTCCCTATACCTCCCTATCCCTCCCTATCCCTCCCACCATGCCTCTTATCAATACGTTTTCATTTTCGACGTCATTGAATCCGTGGTGCTTTACTACGTGCCAAAATATATATATATATTTCCAAACGGATACCTTTCTATACTGCTGTTTCCTCTCGGCGAAATGGAGTTGCGATGTCGAAAATAAAATTAAAAGGGACAGAGGGTGGAGAGAGGAGGAGGGAAAGGAGAAAGAAAGAAAAAATAAAATGGAAAGGGAAAGGAAAGGAGGATTAAACGGGGATTAAACGACTACGGTGACGACGAATAAGAAATGAATAAATAAAACTATTGGTATGGTGAATACAAAACGCAAGTACGAGAGGAGGAGGAGGAGGAGGAGGAGGAGGAGGAAGCAGGAAAAATAAAAAACGAGGAAAGAAAATGAAAAAAAAAAAAAAGAGGATAAATCGGCAGTGACGTACAACAATGAAAGAAATCGGTAAGAGGTGGGGAAGAGTGAAACTATCGTTGATCGAAATGAAAAAGGTCGTGGGGTAGGGAGAAGAGGGTGGATGGAGGGATGAGGGATTCAATAGAGAGATATTAATTAAGAATACCTATATATATATATATATATATATATATATATATAAGCGATTACACAAGATAAGCGAGATTGTCGGGATAGCAAGCGAAATAACAAACGAATGAAATAATAGAGGTACGCAATGGAGCGGGGACGGGGAGGGGGAGGGGGGTAGAAGCAAGAAAAAAGACAAAAAAAAAATAAAAAAGCGAAAAAGAACGAAATAGAAAAAGGGAGAAAAAAGAACGGCGAGCGAAAGAAAACGAAAAAGAGAAGGAAAAAAAAATGATGAATCGAGAATAGCGGCTGCCGCGAAGGAGGAGGAGGAGGAGGAGGAGGAGGAATGGTACCGATCGAAATTCGAGGCAATTTATTCGATAATTGAAGGCTTCAATTATTTTTCCGGTCGAGCTTTAGCTGAATTCGATATTTCACTCTCTCTTTTTTTCGATCATTTCTTTTCGTACTCTCTCTTCTTTTTTGCTTTACTTTTTTTCCCCCCCTGTTTTTTTTTTTTTTTTTATTTCTTCATCCCCCCCCCTCTCTCAACCACACAATCGCACAATTAATTATCTCTCATCGAATCGCGCTTCATTTTATCCCTTCGTTATATATATATATATATATATATATATATATATATATATATATATTTGTGTATATGTACAAACCGCGTTGCATTTATACGCTTATGATCTCTCCTACCATGATTAGGATTCATTCGACCCGACCCGATCCGATCCGATCCGATCCGATCCGATCCGATCCGATCCGATTCGACTCCTCGATACTCTCGCGTACTCCTCATCTCTTTCCTCTCTTTCTTTTCTTTTTTTTTTTTTATTCTTTTATTCTTTTTTTTTGTATCACTCCTCTACACTCCTCTTCGCAACCTCTCATCCTTTCCTAATCCTCCTCGTATCCTCCACTTCCGTTACCCCTCATCCCTCACCCCTCCTCACTACCACCCATCAACCACCGTCCGATTCACTACCGACCATCCACGTTTCGCACGATCGAATCCTTCACTACGGTCATTAAACTCGGTATAATCTCTCTCTCTCTCTCTCTCTCTCTCTCTCTCTCTCTCTCTCTCTCTCTCTCTCTCACTCCTTTCCATCTCGCGTTTGCCCGATTTTCCCCTAGTAAAATAAATAGATTATCGTCTACTACGTACGCGAACGATGCATGCCATCGATCGATCGATCGATCGATCGATCGAACGAACGAACGGACGAACGAACGATCGATGGTTTACGCAGTAGGGAAACAGTTTGTTATCATTATTACCACGACAGTGTGTGTACGATGGTACGGTACGGTGCCTGTCCTCTCCTCTCCTCTCCTTCCCCTCCTTCCTCACTCACTCACTCACTCACTCACTCACTCACTCACTCTCTCTACTCACTTCGTCGAGCGAGTTCCCTCCCACACCACCCTTCCTCGATACACTCACCACCGATCATCCTTTTCTCGTCCGTGCAACCAGCATTCTATTCGAATTTCTAATAAATGATTTTCTAAATGATTCTCGTCGACCCTCCCCTCCCCTCCCACCGTAGCATTATCATGAATTATCGCGTCGGACGATAATATGATATTCTTGATCGAGGCCCACGCTGACGAATCGTGCTCGATGATCTCGTTTCTTTTCATCTTTTTGCTTGATATTCTTTTTTGTTCTTTCCTTTTTATTTTTTTTTTTTTTTTTTTTTTTAACTATCTTTCCTTCATCCACTTCGTACGGATTTCGATTATAAGCTCGTACGTTCGAGAGATTTACGTTCGGGCGGTAAGTCTGAGGTCTGAGGTCTTCTTTATATGTATAGGAACGTTATATAACTTTTTTATTTTTACACATATACTACGCGTGTTTATACATATATATATATATATATATATATATATATGTATGTATGTATGTATAAATACTATCGGTATCTCTATGTAAATATTTGCAACGCGAAGGAGAGGGTGGGAAGGGGTGGGATGAACGTCAATCGATGATCGAAACGTTTACACGAAGCATTGTATTTATTAAGTCGGTCATGCACGTTTAATAAGCGTCATAGAGAGAGAGAGAGAGAGAGAGAGAGAGAGAGAGAGAGAGAGAGAGAGAGAGAGAGAGAGAGAGAGAGAGAGAGAGAGAGAGAGAGAGACGTACACACACATACATACATACATACATATGTAGTTTGTATCGCGTTATCAAATTCGCGTGTCGTACATCGTGTAACGCGTGTAACTCTCTCGCGAGTGGCCGAGAGAGGGAGGGAGGGAGGGAGTGAGTGGTGGGCGTGTGGGGTGGGGGGTGGCGCGTGTCGTTACGTAATACGTGACCCGAAACACGAGTCTCGAAATGAGGGTAATTCGTGCCGGAACGTTTAATATCGTTCGAGTAATAATCGGGTTTTCGACATAAACGAAACTACTACTACTACTACTACTACTACTACTACTACTACTACTACTACTATTACTACTAACTGTTGCGATACGATGCATGGGATGGGATAGGGGAGGGGAGGTAGTCGAGCGCGTGGATTTTCGAAACGAAACGTGTGGTAGCTGCTTACACGCATGCACGTACGGTCTTTCGTACACGTGAAAAAAAAAAAGAAAAAAAATAAGAAAAAGGAAAAAAAAAAGATAAAGAGAGAAGATCCGTTTAAAGAGATCATCGTAGACGTAGTAGTATTAATAGTAGTAGTAGTAGTAGTAGTATTACCTACTCGATCATGGAATAATTTCTTTCTCGTTTAACGTCGCGGGTGACTTACGTCCGGGGGTTGGGAGGATGGAATAGGATAGGATAGGATAGGA
>OU964974.1:5445484-5447984 GCA_918808275.2 Dolichovespula sylvestris | reverse complement strand
ATGATCTTGCACTTGCATTCGGACAGTTTTGATATATGGCCTTCGTGTGTCTTTTATTGAATATATATATATATATATATATATATATATATATATATATATATATATATATATATATAAACATACACGTACTCATTTCTCTCTCTCTGTAAACGTTATGAGCTGAACGAGAGATGAAAGGCGAATATGTTATCCTCAAATTTAGAAGAAAAAAAAAAAATCTTTCGCATTTCTGTATCGTATCGTTTTCATTGTTTTCGTAAAGTGAAACGACGAAGAACCCTTAAAAAAAAAAAAAAAAAAAAGAAAGAAATGAACGAAAAAAGAAAATAATTCTCCATCGCGAGTGGTCGAACGACTGGTTCGAACGTTTTTTATTTATTTATTTATTTATTTTTTATTTTTTTTTTTTCATTTTTTCATTTTCTCTTTTCGTCGTTGTTCTTTCTTCTTTCCTTTTTCGTCCTCCTTTTTCGTCATTTACATAGTTACCCGAGGAATACCAACGGAAGTAAATAATTTTTTAAGCGCGCGTCACAGATGCGTCACGAAGCCTAAAAAGCCACCACCACCCTTCGATTCCACTTGACCACTTCCGTGTATTTTGCGTGGGAAAGGGAGTGAAGGGGGTGGAGTGGAAATGAGGGTGTGTGTGTAGGGGTAAAGCGAAGCAAAGGGTCGTTCCGACCTTAAAATCCCCATCTGTTTCGATTACTCGATCAACCCGAGAGGACTCTTAACACCTGTCTTTTTCCTTTTGCAATATATATATATATATATATATATATATATATATATATACGTATGTATATATTTATTTAGCACGTTTCGTGCCGGTTATGTTATTTTTTTTCTCCCTCCTCGTTTATTATCGAATACAATTATTATTTGAAACGTTCGATGATATTTCGCGATTGCTAAGAAAAAGAAACGCACGTAGGGCAAACACACACACACACACACACACACATAAATCACACAGAGAGATCACACGCAGATCGTATTATTAAAAAAAAAAAAAAAAAAAAAAAAAAAATGTTAAATGTTAAATAAAATTTCATTCAAATATTATCTTTCGTTTTGCATTGCACACACACACACACACACACACACACACACACACACATATATGTATATATATATATATATGATGTATGTATATACTACTACGAACCTTTATCTTTCGATTAAAAACGATCGAGCCAATTTCTTTTTTTTCTTTCTTTCTTTCTTTCATCTCTCTTTCGCTTTGTTCGTTCAATTTTCTCTCTCTCTCTCTCTCTCTCTCTTTTTTTTTCTCTTGTTTTCCCTGCACGGTGGACCAAAAGGAATAAAAAATCTATTCAATTAACGAACACGTAATTAAGTCGACGTGGAGACCGACGGACAGAGGAGGAAATGATTAGTGACAAATATATATTAAAAACCTATACGACAAAAGTCGCGCTTGAGTCTTGAATCGTCGTTCGCGTGCAGGCCGCGGGATGCGTCGAAGAGAAAGAAAAAAAAAATAAAAATAAGAAAAATGAAAAAAAAAACAATAATAATAATAATAATAATAATAATAATAATAATAATAATAATAATAATAATAATAAAAGTAAAGAAACGAAATAGAAATGAGAGTTCGATATTAGAGTCGAGTGGATGTGCCGTTCGCGTTCGTTTTTATAATTAAAACGATTTGTGGGGAGACCGAAGGAAAGAAAGAAAGAAAGAAAAAAAAAGAAAAGAAAAGATAAAAAAAAAAAAAGAGTAAAAAATAATTCCAATTCTCTTCGGGGTTCGTGTATTTCGCGATCGAACTCGGGACTACTTTTACGTTATTTACATTTTATAATAGGAGAAATATGGAAAAGAGGCCTCTCGTTTTATCAAAGGATTTTTTTTTTTTTCTTCTCTTTCGATTCTTTCTTTTCTTTCTCTTCTATTTCTCTCTCTCTCTCTCTCTCTCACACACACACACACACAATACCTTTCGAGCATTCCGATTAATTAATTACGTGAGAAGAGAGGAACACGAAGGATCTACACACACACACACATGCACGAAAAAGATATTATTAATATAGATCGTTATCAATGCATAAATAAGTACGTGGCTTATGGATGTTTGTAGCTCCGCTTTTTCTACTGTTCTTTTTTTTATTTCTTTTTTTTTTTATTTATTTATTTTTTTTTTATTTATTTTTTTTTTTATTTTTTTCAGTACTTCCTCCTATACTCTCACCCTCTAGCAAGTCTTCCTCGAGCTTAAATAATCGTCTTCGAGATAAGTATCGAATCGAATGGAATAAAATCGAACATTTTCAACGTTCTGAGAGAGAGGAGGACAGCTCTACATTGGACGTTGACTTTTGTCTTCTTCTTTTTTTTTTTTTTTTTTTTTTTTAACTTTTATCTTTCTCAATAAACGTCAACGGTCGCGTCGTCGTCTCGAAAGTTTTATTCTCGCTTAACGATAGGTCGAACGATTGAAGTAATACTTTTTCTTTCCTTT
>OU964974.1:5440484-5442984 GCA_918808275.2 Dolichovespula sylvestris | reverse complement strand
CTCCATTCGCTTCCCTTTCTTTGTCTCTCGTCCTTTTTTATTTTGTTTCTTTCAAAATCTCCAAAAACCATTTTAGAGATTCATAGTTCGAAATTTCATTACAAAGGGGTTACGACATTTAACCTGAGAAATTTTACGTAATATTTTATATCGTAAGATTCAATCGGAAGAAACAATTCTTTCATAAGTCGTATCGTTTAGTTTTAAAAATTGAAAAAATACACACACACACACACACACACATATATATATATATACATATATGTGAATTCTGTTTTGAAATTTATCTAATATTTAAATAATTTTCCTTCGAAAAACGCGGACTCCGAAATCGCGCGAAATTTCGTTCGTAGCGTTACGAGTTTGAAAGCCTGCCAAACTTAATATATCATTTAATATATTACGAGTAGTAAAAAATCGAAAGAACTTTCGTAAAAGAATAATCGTAAAAATCCAACAACTTCTCAATCATCGTATCGATTACTTCAAAAATAAAAAAAAAAAAAAAAAAAAGAAGAAAATTTAATCGATGTCTACTCCATCTTTAAATCTTACTTCTCTCTCTCTCTCTCTCTCTTTCTCGTTCGTTCGATCGTATCGATTAGTTAAAAAAAAAAAAAAAAAAAAAAAAAAAAAATTAGTCGATGCCTACTGCATTTTTTAATTTTCCTCTCGTTCGTTCGATCGTATCGATTAGTTAAAAAAAAAAAAAAAAAGAAAAAATAGAATGAAGAAAACAAGAAAAAACGAAGGGAAAAGAACACAAAAAAGATTAAAATCAATATCTACACTATCTGAAAATTTTTTCTTTTATCACTTTTCTTTCGTTCAATCATTTCAATGACAGTCATTAAAGATTATTTTCTTTCTGATTATTTCTCAAAATACAAAATACATTCGACTCTCTGTGATTAGTCTTAACATGATCGATGTACCATTCTCTCTCTCTCTCTCTCTCTCTCTCTCTCACTTTGTTTCTGTCTCTGTCTCTCACATTGCATTACCAATCGAGAAGTTTACGACGAATTAGAGACGTGGAAGTATGGGCGGAGGTAGTGGTAGATTTAGTGGGGCGGGGTTTGGCGAAGGGGCGGGAGGGGAGGGGAGTGTGTCAAGAGCCGTTGTTAGGTAAATTACTTAATGTACCTAATTCGTAGGAAGAGTACTCCAAAGGATAAACAAAGTGAATCCGTCGTGTCCGTTGTAATCCCGTCGCATTCCGAGTAAGTCAATAAAACTGTCGGTTCGAAGGAAATATCTTTGAACTAGAAATTCAACGTCGAACTTGCCAACTAACTGCGGCAAGTCAGTCAGTCAGTCAGTCAGTCAGTCAGTCAGTCAGTTAGTCAGTTAGTCAGTTAGTCAGCCAGTCAGTCGCCCAATTTAAATTAATCGATGAATCGATCGCAAAAGTTTTATAGGAAGGAGAGAGAGAGGGGGGGGGGGGGAGGAATAAGGAAAAAACAAAGAAAACAACAACAACAAATTGTGCGAAGGCAAAAGAACCTTTATGTAAATTAGCAATTTGATACCATCGAAACTTTATATAGATAGAATTTTATATTTAACCAGTTGTATATGTTAGATGCATATACTAGATGTATATGTTATATGACGTACGTATTGTTTAATAAATTACATATCGACGTATTAATAGAAACGTCGTAGAACTTGACAGTATTAGTCCTGTGCATATAAAATAATCAAATTTGTTAAGCTATTAATTATCTCGAAAGAACGGGAAATGGATTTCGAGACAATTTCGTGATAAACGTTAGGTAGTTCTGATAAATATTTTTATCCTTAAATATATATATTTATATATTTATTTATTTATTGATATTAATTAAATATAATGATAATCTAATAAAAGAAATATCGATGATTTTTTTCATTCATTCAGCATTTCAAGAAAGATATATATATATATATATATATATATATATATATATATGTATTAGAGAGAGAGAGAGAGAGAGGGAGAAGGAGATTCGTAGATTTAATTTATCATAGATTCTATTAACCAATTTGCATTCAATAATCCAGGATCGTTAAGACGTATATGTTTGGTCGGTAAAGCTATATACACTCAGAGACGGGAAACTACCGACCCGGAAATCCTGGTACACGAGGATTAGGCTCTTTTGTCGGTTAACGATCTTACATCTCTCGTACCATCCATCCAACCATCTGTCCTCCGCCTACAACCTAAAGTTTTGCTTATGAATAGGGACCGAGTCCATTTTCCGTAAACCTACGATTTGCTTCGAGAGAAGACGCGATATATATATATATATACGGACGTATTTATGCATGTATGTATGTATGTATGCATGTATGTATGTATGTACATGGATGAACGTCTTACGAGATAACTCCGACAAAACTAATGGTAACATCTTACCATCTATAATAACATTTTCATTAATCGATGCATTTCCATATGTTTCGTGGTTATCCTCTTCATAAAAAAAAAACGGACGTCTAACAAAACTTGTTC